>JBBPLV010000920.1:0-12977 GCA_038089975.1 Boletellus ananiceps | reverse complement strand
AATGGACCCTGGAATCTATTTTTAGCAACACTGGTTGTACATGTCGGTGCTTGGCGGCAGTTGTCCCCTAGTTAGCTGTGCGCGCGTCCAAGAGCTGAGCTTTCTGTGCCCTCTCTTCCAGAAACTTTACATGGCCACACAACGCGGAGTCAACGTATGCGTGCGGCCGTGGCTTCGCAGCAGGAGTATAAAAGTGTGCTGGACTGATAATTCACAATTTCATCCTAGCTGGCAAGGCGCCCACACTTACGCTGCACAACATGTTGATCCCTCAGATCGACGCTTCAGCTCTACTTGTCGGCTCCCCCACCTTCATACCCTCGGCCTCACTTGACAAACCACCTCGCTTATCACTCGACATGTCTGGTGTCTTAGCCGGGTTTTTTGGCGGAGATGATGCCATGTCTGCCATGGCTATGGTGCATGTCTACGAAGACAGGCGTTGGTTGGGTTGGTACAACACCCCAGGATCACTCCAGATAGCAAAGCGATTCCGCTCCTTCGCGAGATTCGCGCCGTCTCATAACAACACGTTACCCAAGCCCCTCCCTCAGAAGGTCGATACGGATCCGATGGCGTTGTTCGGATTGGACAGTTGCAAGGGGCCCAAGTTCCGCGCCGCACACTCGGGCACTGTCATCCAGCAGACCAGCTACCTGGCCACGCTCTTCATGAAGGAGTGCGCTGCTTGGCAGTCCGAGGGGAGAGTTGTTCATGGGAGGAAGACGCAACCCGTCGGAATTACCATCGCTGATCTCGGACACATTCCTACCTCGGAGATGCACCCTACATATACCAGTGCTTCCACCCTTTTCTTTGCAAGCATCCCCATCGCGGCTAGCGTGGGCACATGTATGCTTTGCGCCGTCTGCGGGGACTGGTATGCATTCTCGTTGATCCTCGTGGGCATCATCGCGAGCGGCATATCCTCCCTCGTCCTCGGGTCAGCAGACTTTGTGTTCACCCATCCCGAACCTGCCAAAGGATCGCCTGCTGGTGACGGGGTTCTTACATTGGACAAGGACATCGTTTTGCTGAAAGGAACAGAGAGCGCGGTGAACTCGCTCACACGTGGGAGGTTCTCCCTTCGCTTCTCGAGCGAGTTCCACTACAATCTGGTCCGGTGGTGTTCGGTCCTCTTTCTTGTTCAATGCATCTTGCAGCTTCTTTTGATCCCACAAGCGTCGCTGTTCGGTCAAATGATGTTCCTCGTCTCGCTGGGTGTCTCTGCGCTGTACAACGCACGGCTCTCTTCTCTGGGCGGTGAGAAGATGAATCGGAAGCTGTTGTTCTCGAGGGTGCTCGAGAGCCCGGGGCTGACAAAGTACACGCTGGGGACGTGGACTGCTGCGGCGGTGTTTATCCTGCTCGTGTTGCGGCCGCGGGATCCGACGAAGCTGCTCGACGAATTGCTTCCCAACGAAACCAAAGTGTGGAAGCGGTGGAAGGCAACGATCTCGGAGCAGCTCCGTCGTTTCCAGAGCAATGACTGTGAGGGCTTCCTATCGTTCGAAATGAAAACTGGTCACGCGCTCGGACTTACGGATCAAGAGCGGGATTTGCTCGAGGTGCTCTACGAGGACGCGCGGGCGGCATACGACGGCTACAAGGACTATGTCCAGGTAAACTTGCTGTGATTTTTTTTGGCTTTGCCCGCTGCCATTTATCGTGCCTTCTCTGACGCTCGTTGAAATCATCTATGCAATGACCTTCTTACTCGATCTATCTATTCTCTTGATATGACGGTCTTGTGTATTGTACGAAGCACGCCTGTCTTGTCTCACTTTTCTCAGTAATAGTTGCTATTTATTAGAAAGAATTTGTATGATATATTGTGATCACTTGCGTACCGCAACGTTTGGTCTCGACGCAGATGGGCGGACAGAATACTTTGTATCGGCATGTTAGACACGTCAAGTACACGGCCTTTGAGCCCATGTCTCGCTGGGAAGAGGCGCAGAAATTGATGCGTTCTGCACGGTTCATCAAAAAAAAAAGGTCGACTACGTAGTTTTTTCTTTTTACGCTCGACATTAGCGCGTCTTCCGCAATGTCTGAACGATCTGGCAAATTGTACGTCTGTCTCATGTAAGACAAGAGAATTAGGCAATTCAGCACAACCTCTCCTTGATCAAGAGGACGGAAACGGGACGGATAACCTGCTGTTGCTATAGTAATCACGAGCACGGCCAAGGAGTGTGGACATCAGCGGCCAATTCGGACGGCGAGATAAGCTTTGAATATAGGGTATACCGATTAAACGACCATGCCTTTTTCTCCCTAAAGCGATGTCGTTGCCAATGCGGCCCCAGGACTCTGAGAGGCGTGTTCGAGTTGGCAGTGGATGGTAGCATGCAAGTTCAAGTTGAATAGCGCAACTGGCGTTCTCTTGGTATGTATTGATGGGATTGCGAACCAGATGAAGAGTGCACTTCCACGGTGCAATGTGGTTCAGTACTTCAGTAGCCTCCAGTATGGGTTGTCCCTTCCTTCGGAGGGTGCATCTACGTCCGCCATCCCCTACGTTCGGGTGGCGTTCTTCTAGAGATTCGAGTCATTCCAGCCCAAGCATTGCATAGGCTACGTGTCAGGTGTCAGTCACGGCTCGACCGCAGCCGCTACGCACTCAAATCGCCCATCCTTAGTCTAGTGGCCAGCGTATCACTTGATCCTTGTTTCCGAACTATCGACTTCAGGGGTTTCAGAAATGAGGATTATGAAAGGTGGCGTGGGAGTCAACGTTCACCAGGTTGCGTACGTTCGTTCTCAAACACCAGCGATTTCGATATCACTGCTAGTACCAGTGCCAGTACTATCAAACTCTCTATCAGGTGGCCTTCGGAGCTCCTTCGTCTCCCCAAGGAAACTCATAGTCGGTAGGCTTACCATCATGCTCGCAACATCGTAAAGGCCCATTGCACAATTGCCATGTGCAACGCGATTTGCTGCCTCCCTGCCGAGTGTGGCTCAAAAATCTTTGCCGCGTGCTGCATGCCGTCTTACCGCCTACGGTACTCATGACCTGCATACATTTATCGCATACACGGACCGAACACTCCAAGTACGTGTTACTGTAACAAAAAGTTTAACTGTCCTCAACTCGACCTCGAATCAACGTTCGTGCAAAACCATGTCATCCTCCTGGGTGGCTCGCCTCGAGTACGCTTGGCTAATCAGGTCGTTGAGTAGGTCAACTTCATCAATCGTTCCCTTCGGCATCTTGCCCCTTACAATGGTCAGCATTGTAGTGTTGGAGACGATGTATACGCGCTGATCCGGGAGACCGGCATTTTGCAGATTATCCTGAACATTCCCTCTCGTCTCCGCGATGTACTGCTTCCGTGCGGCCGTGTACAACTTCTTACGAAGCTCGGGGTCTTCGTCGTCTCCTTGGCTATCGTAACCCATGTCTTTCATGAGGTTCCGGATGTGCTGGTCAGCCTTGGAACGTATGATGTACGTTGGAATGTTGAAACGTCTCGCGTTCGTCAGGATGGCGATGTCCGTCATCGTGAACCGATTGTCGATAAGAACGATGATACAATCGAACACGTAGAGACCCTGGTCATTGAAGTATTGCCAGTCGCGGCATTTGAGGGTACCTGCGCCAGGGACGTCGTACCACACGTATGGGTTCTCTGGATTCACGTCTTGGTAGCGAGTCGTCTGGAGCGTTGTCTCCGTGACGCCGACAGCCGCAGCACCCGAGTCATTGCTACGCAATCCGCGGAAGGCGTTCACGAGGGAGGATTTGCCGCTACCAGAGACGCCGGCTACAGCGAAATGGAAACAATCGTCTCTGTATTCGAAGCGTCTCTTGGTAGCGGCAACTTCTCTGGGGGAAGGCGTCACGACGGGTTGAATCCCCTCCTTCAGAAGCCTTTCCGCTTCCTCCTTCGCTTCGATCGCCTTTCGGGTCTGCTCCGCTGCACTGCGGGCCGCCTCCTCTGCGATGGCCTTGCCAGCCTCAGCCTCACGGCGCTGTTCGTCTGCAACCTTTTGTATTCTCTCTGCTTCGTCCCTTGCGGCCGTCATCTCCCTCTCTGCATCCTCTGCAACCTTGTGCACACGTTCTCGTTCCTCCTGAGCCGCCCTTGCGTACTTTTCGGCGTCCTCCCTTGCAGCCTCGATCGACGCCTCCGCGAGCCCCTGGGCATGCCTTGCAGCGATGGCAGCCTCCTCCATCTGTATTCTCAGTTGTTCCACCTCCTCTGCAGCCCGAGCAGCTGCTCGATCGGCCTCTTCCTGACGCGCCCAGGCTTGCTTGCGATCCTGATCTGCTTGCCGCTGGGCTTGCTCTGCGGATGCTTGTGCCTCCCTCGCAACCTGTTCGGCGCGCCTCTGGTTTTCCTGGGCTTGTTGGAGAATCTCGAGGTGGGCGAGAGAGGGGTTCGCCCTACCAGGACGACTGAAGAGAAGGGATAGTGCCGTGACAGCCAAGCCGATCACGGGCCCTAGCGCAGTCAAGCCGATCACAGGCCCTAGCGCGGGCACTAGCATGTTTCCCATAGTACGAAAAAAGTCTTTTGGAGATGGTGAGAAAGAGGGGGTAGTGGTTGTGGGGAGAAACAGTCCGCGTCCGCGACCTGAATATTTGAGGGTGACGGCGCGGGGTAGAGGTGGGGGCAGCGGTATCTATTGCACGTTTTATGTGAAGAACGTTCTGATCGGAATTATACGCCACCGCTGACTCGAGCAGAGAAGTTCACCTCGTGTCTAGCTTAGGTGCGGTCTGGAATCAAGCATGAGGACTCGGTGAGCTGTGCAGCTTACCCAGGAAACACCAAGCTGAGACGTTGACCTACCGGTCGAGTGTAATCCAGGTCGCTAGGAGAATTAGTATGTGTGGAATTCAATGATCGCGACACGTTCCTAAAGTTTGTCCCCCGTGTTGTTATACCTGACAACGAGGCTGCTGGCTGGCGTGTAAAGAAGACGTGAAAGCTGCTTTGCCCAAACTGACTCGAATTGGATGTCTTACGAATACGATTCTGCCAAGGATCGAGCACGCTCTTCGCATGAACCCCCCGGGCTGTTTGGGATGCCGGCTATCGACTTCGATACCGAGGCAGTACTGGCTCAACGCCTGGTGTCTGGTACTGCATGCTTCTCTGGTCGGCTGAGCAGAAGATCTGAAGTCTCGAAACCCCATTGAAACCCCATTCCGGGTCCGTCGTCGATTCTCGCGTATCACCACATACATCGCAAGCAGGTACCATGACGAAACCCCCTCGCTCCCTGGACTGACTTTCCTAACGATCACTGAGTTCGTTCGGTCCCGCGTCTCCTCCGCCTCGCATAAGCCTCGTTAAGCAGGTCGTTGATCAGCTCCACCTCGTCAATCGCCTTCCTCGGCTGCTTATTGAGCACGGTGCTCAACAGCGTGGTGTTGGAGACAATATACACGCGCTGGTCCGGGATGTTGGCGTCTTCCAAGTTGACCCGAACGCTCTTCCTCGTCTTATCGACGAACTCCTTCCGCGCAGCTCGATACAACTTCTTGCGTCGCTCGACGTCTTCTTCTTCGTCCCCGTCACTATCGTAACCCATCTCGATCATGAGGTTCCGGATGTGCTGGTCACCCTTGGAGCGTACAATATACGTCGGAATGTTGAAACGTCTCGCGTTTGTCAGGATGGCGATATCTGTCATCGTGAAGCGATTGTCAAAGAGCACGATGATGCAGTCGAACACATAGAGACCCTGGTCGTTGAAGTATTGCCAGTCGCGGCATTTGAGGGTACCTGCGCCAGGGACGTCGTACCACACGTACGGGTTCTCTGGATCCACGTCCTGGTAGCGAGTCGTCTGAAGCGTCGTCTCTGTGACGCCGACAGCTGCAGCACCCGAGTCACTGCTACGCAATCCGCGGAAGGCGTTCACGAGAGAAGACTTGCCGCTACCAGAGATGCCCGCAACCGCAAAGTGAAAACAATCTTCTCTATACTGGATGCGTTTCTTGGCCTCGGCAAGTTCCTGGGAGGTGGGGGTCACGACGGGCTGAATACCTTCCTTCAAACGTTTTTCGGCATCTGCCCTGGCTTCATTTGCTTTCCGTGCTTCTTCGGCAGCTATATGAGCCATCTCCTCGGCCAGAACTTTCCCTTCTTCGGCCGCGCGACGCTGTTCGTCCGCAGCCTTTTGCGCCCTCTCGGCCTCTTCTCTCGCAGCCTGCATCTCCCTCTCTGCGTCCTCCTTCATTTTCTGGGCCCGCTCCCGCTCCTCCTGTGCCTCTCGCGCATAGCGCTCGGCGTCCTCCTTTGCAGCCTTGGTTGATGCTTCCGCGAGCTCCTCGGCATGCCTCGCGGCGGCGGCGGCCTCCTGCATCCCTGCCTTCAAGCGCTCCATCTCCTCCGCGGCCCGGGCGGCGGCCCTGGTCGCCTCTTCCTGGCGTTCGCGCGCGCGCGCGCTCTCCTGTTCAGCGTCCCGCCTGATCTGATCTGCCAGCTCTCGGGCAGCATTGGCGGCTGCCTCGGCTTCTCGCCGGGCGTTCTCAGCGTTCTGACGCGCTTCAATCTCATGGACAGTCGGATTGCTGGACTCGGGGCGGCCCCCGAACAAGCTTGAGAACCATCCACCCATGTCGCGCTAAGCTGTTCGGTCGAGTTGGATGAAACGCCGTCGAAACGGACGGGTGAGCAAGAAAGGGCGATGGGTGGTACGTAGTACTTTTGGGCGGATGTCGCCCAAAGTCTTCGGTCCTGACACAGCAAGGCGTGGCGTTCAAGTTGGCCGTGTAGGCTGTGGCTTCGACGAGGAACCCTGGGCCCAACAAAGCCCCAATAGGGTTTTGTTCCACGATCGTTTTGGCGTGGCTCTCTTTGGTGGTAACACATGAAGACTCGACGTACAGGAAGGACGTGTTCGATCGGGGGAGTGCACGTGCATGACGGAGATGCCTCGCTGGGCCAGAGCGGGATCCGCGCAACCCTACAATGGCTAACATTAACACAGACGTTGGAGAAGCTCTAACTCTGAACAGGCCTTCGCTGAGCGCCCTCGCTCCCCTCGACGATGCCGCTCACTCTCTCCCTCGACTCTCTGCTCTGTCCGACTCTCCGCTCCTACTCCGCTCTCTCTACTGCTCCGCTCTGCCCTGTCCTGGCCTCACTGTCACCTGCACTGCCACAACGTTCGTGCACTTCGGACGGGGATCGTGTCCGTTTGGCGTTTATGATCGTGAACTGGACAAGAGAGGACGGTGCTTGACGGAGCGGTGATTTGGACGCGGCCACTCCACCAACACGGACTGCAAGGACAAAGGCTCGGTTGGGGTTCCCACGGAATGAGATGCGATAGCTGCTTACGAGGCCGCGGTCTACCTCGTGCCTACTTCTGGTGCGGTCTGGAATCAAGCATGAAGAAACCCGGTCGACCGTCTACCTAGGGAACAACTGACAGGATGGAACCTACTCGTCGAATGTGATTCAAGTCTCTAGGAGAGTTGGTATGTATGGAATTTAGATACGTATATGAAACTGATTCCCTTGTGTCGTTACACTACTGATAACGAATGAAGCTCCCGGCCGGGGTGTGAAGACCTGGAGGCTGCCACCCTGAGGAATCCATGGGCTCTTCGTATTACAGCTGGTTTCAGAACGCTAGACTGCTCTGGCCCACGCTCCACTCAAGTAACGTTATGAAACCAGCTGTAATCCCTTGGGCTGCTAGGGATGCTGCCTAAAGTTAGCTTCAATACTGCCGGTCAAACGCCTGGTCTCTGGTACCGGTGTTATACTTATGTGGTTGGACCCCACGCGATCTAACACTAGCAACCTAAAATTGTCTGGGGCAGAAATCAGAGGACCGTTGAAATTGCGTTCCGAGCTCGTCGTCATTTCTCAAGTATTACTGCACATATCGCAAGCAAGTACTATGATGGAAGGCCTCCTCGCTCCCTGCCAGTGACCAACAGACTCTCCAAGGGGTCACGGGACCCAAGAGCCGTGTGTCTCCCCCTCCTCGCGTAAGCCTCCTTGATCAGGTCGTTGATCAGCTCCGCCTCGTCAATCGCCCTCCTCGGTTGCTTCTTGAGCATGGTGCTCAACAGCGTGGTGTTGGAGACAATATACACGCGCTGGTCCGGGATGTTGGCGTCTTCCAAGTTGTCCCGAACGCTCTTCCTCGTCTTATCGATGAACTCCTCCCGCGCGGCCCGATACAACTTCTTGCGTCGCTCAGCGTCTTCTTCTTTGTCCCCGTCACTATCATAATCCATCTCGATCATGAGGTTCCGGATGCGCTGGTCAGCCTTGGAGCGTACGATATACGTCGGAATGTTGAAACGCCTTGCGTTTGTGAGGATAGCGATATCTGTCATCGTGAAGCGATTGTCGAAGAGCACGATGATGCAGTCGAACACATAGAGACCCTGGTCGTTGAAGTATTGCCAGTCGCTGAACTCGAACGTGCCTGCACCAGGGACGTCGTACCACACGTACGGACTCTCTGGGTTCACGTCCTGGTAGCGAGTTGGCTGGAGCGTCGTCTCTGCGACGCCAACAGCTGCAGCACCCGGGTCGTTGCTACGCAATCTGCGAAAGGCATTCACGAGGGAGGACTTGCCGCTCCCAGAGACGCCCACAACTGCAAAGTGAAAGCAATCCTCTCTGTACTGGACCCGTCTCTTGGCCTCGGCGAGTTCTTCAGAGGTAGGGATCACGACAGGCCGAATACCTTCCTTCAGACATCTCTCGGCTTCTTTCCTGGCCTCGTTTGCTTTCCGTGCTCCTTCGGCAGCTACGCGAGCCATCTCAGACAGAGCCTTCCCTTTCTCAGCCGCAAGGCGCTGCTCTTCCGCTGTCTGTTGCGCCCTCTCGACCTCTTCTCTCGCGGCTTGCATCTCCCTCTCCGCGTCCTCCTTCATTTTCTGGGCCCGTTCCCGCTCTTCCTGTGCCTCCCGCGCACTGCGCTCGGCCTCCTTTGCAGCCTTGGTTGATGCCTCCGCGAGCTCCTCGGCACGCTTGGCAGCATCCTGCATCTCCGCCTTCAAGCGCTTTATCCTCTCCGCAGCCCGGGCGGCGGCCCTGGTCGCCTCTTCCTGGCATTCGCGCGCGCGCGCGCTCCCCTGTTCGGCGTCCCGCCTGATCTGATCTGCCAGCTCTCGGGCAGCATTGGCGGCTGCCTCGGCTTCTCGCCGGGCGTTCTCGGCGTTCTGACGCGCTTCAATCTCTTGGACAGTCGGGTTCTCGGACTCGGGGCGGAGCCCGAACAAGCTTGAGAACCACATGCCCATGACTCATTGATGTCGTTCGGCCAAATTGGATCAAGTCCCGTCGAAATGGACGAATGAGCGAGGGGGTGATTGGCAATATGCAGCACTTTGGGGGGAAAAGGTGACTGAGTACAACTCGGATCGTGGGTGGGGTTGGCGTTGGTGTCGCCATCGAGAGGGTGCAGCGGGCGTATTTAACAGGCCATGTGCTCCGAAGCCCTGTCAGTGGGTCCCATCACAGCAAGTGGCGTGGCGTGGCGCTCAAGTTGGCCGTGTACGCCATGGCTTCGACGAGGACCCAAATGAGGTTTTATTCCACGAGGGTTTTGCTGTGGAGTTCCTTCTGGTGATGACTCGTGGAGATGAAACGTACGGAAACTTTGAACGTGTCCGATCGAAAGGGCGCGTGTGCATTGCTGGGCCAGATCGGGCTGCAGGCTGCAGCTCCGTTCAGCCCTACAATGCGGCTGACATTACATACGTCCGTGCACGCGTTTCTGACGAGTCTGGACCCCGGGGTTACGCATTAGACGTGGATGCTTGACGGAGCGGCGTTGGACACGAGCTGTCGAGGTCATTCCGCCACCAGGGCGATAGGCTCGGTCGGGGTTCCCGCGGAAGGATATGCGACAACTTGCGGGGCGGCAGTTTAGTCGGAATCGGACACGATCGGACACCCGGTCGGCCGTCTACCAGGGAACGTCAACCAACAGAATGGAACCCAGGGTCGTCGAATGCGACTCAAGTCTCCAGGAGAATTTGTATGTATGGAATTAGGATACGTTCACGAAGTTGAAACGTTGACTCCCCTGCCAGTGTCTGATTGTACTGCTGATAACGAAGAAGCTGCTGGTTGGCGTGCGAGCGAGAGTCACCTTGATCCGAACTCCTTCGACGAACTGACTCGGATTCTGGACGTCTCACAAACGCAATTCCGGCAAGAATCGAGCACGCTCTTCACATTAGCCCCTTGGGTTGTTTTGGATGCTGGTTATTTACCTCTACACCGAGCAATCTGGTGGTCTCTGGGGTTGTATACTCACTGGCATCTGGTCAGACGCCATGCAATGTGAATGCTAGCAACTTACAATTGTCTGGAGTAGAAGTCAGAGGACCATTGAAATTGCATAATTTGCATTCCGAGCTCGTCATTTCTCAAGTATCATTGTACATGCACTATGATGGAGGATCTCCTCGCTCCCTGCCAGTGACCAAGCTTCGGGGCAGACTCATCAAGAGGTCACGGAGGTCATGGAGCCCAGGAGTCGTGCGTCTCCGCCTCCTCGTGTAAGCCTCGTTGATCAGGTCGTTGATCAGCTCCACCTCGTCAATCGCCTTCTTCGGCTGCTTATTGAGCACGATGCTCAACAGCGTGGTGTTGGAGACAATATACACGCGCTGGTCCGGGATGTTGGCGTCTTCCAAGTTGTCCTGAACGCTCTTCCTCGTCTCATCGACGAACTCCTTCCGCGCGGCTCGATACAACTTCTTGCGTCGCTCAACGTCTTCTTCTTCGTCCCCGTCACTATCGTAACCCATCTCGATCATGAGGTTCCGGATGTGCTGGTCACTCTTGGAGCGTACAATATACGTCGGAATGTTGAAACGTCTCGCGTTTGTGAGGATGGCGGTATCTGTCGCCGTGAAGCGGTTGTCGGAGAGCACGATGATGCAGTCGAACACATAGAGACCCTGGTCGTTGAAGTATTGCCAGTCGCTGACTCTGAGGGTACCTGCACCAGGGACGTCGTACCACACGTACGGGTTCTCTGGATTCACGTCCTGGTAGCGAGTCGTCTGGAGCGTCGTCTCCGTGACGCCGACAGCTGCAGCACCCAGGGCGTTGCTACGCAATCCGCGAAAGGCGTTCACGAGAGAAGACTTGCCGCTTCCAGATATGCCCACAACCGCAAAGTGAAAGCAATCCTCTCTATACTGGATGCGTCTCTTGGCCTCGGCGAGTTCCTCAGAGGTGGGGATCACGATAGGTCGAATACCTTCCTTCAGACGTCTTTCGGCTTCTTTCCTGGCCTCGTTTGCTTTCTGTGCTTCTTCGGCAGCTACGCGAGCCATCTCCTCTGCCAGAGCCTTCCCATGCTCAGCCGCAAGGCGCTGCTCTTCCGCTGTCTGTTGCGCCCTCTCGACCTCTTCTCTCGCGGCTTGCATCTCCCTCTCCGCGTCCTCCTTCATTTTCTGGGCCCGTTCCCGCTCCTCCTGTGCCTCCCGCGCACTGCGCTCGGCGTCCTCCTTTGCAGCCTTGGTTGATGCCTCCGCGAGCTCCTCGGCATGCCTTGCGGTGGCGGCGGCCTCCTGCATCTCTGCCTTCAAGCGCTCTATCTCCTCCGCGGCCCGGGCAGCGGCCCTGGTCGCCTCTTCCTGGCGTTCGCGCGCGCGCGCGCTCTCCTGTTCAGCGTCCCGCCTGATCTGATCTGCCTGCTCTCGGGCAGCATCGGCTTCTCGCTGGGCGTCCTCGGGGCTCCCGACGCTCTGATGCGCTTGAATCTCTCGGACAGTCGGGTTCTCAGACTCGGGGCGGAGCCCGAACCAACTCGAGATCCATGCGCCCATGATGCGTTGATGTTATTCGGTCCGATTGGGTGAAATGGATGAAACGAGCGAGCGAGCAAGAAAGGGCGATTGGTGGTACGTGGTACTGTTGGGAGGAAAGATGACACGACTCGGACGGTGCGTGGCGTGGCGGCGATGTTGGTGCCGTCGTTATCGAGAGCTCGAGGGTGCAGCGGGCGTATTTAACAGGCCATGTGCTCCGAAGCCCTGTCAGTGGGTCCCACCACAGCAAGTGGCGTGGCATGGCGCTCGAGTTGGCCGTGCACGCTATGGCTTCGACGAAGTCCCAAATGAGGTTTTATTCCACGACGGTTTTGGTGATGACTCGTGGAGATGAAACGTACGGAAACTTTGAACGTGTCTGATCGAAGGTGCGCGTGTGCATTGCTGGGCCAGAGCGGGCTGCAGCGGCTGCAACTCCGTTCAGCCCTACAGTGCGGCTAACATTACATACGTTCGTGCACGCGTTTCTGACGAGTCTGGACCCCGGGGTTATGAATTAGACGGGGGTGCTTGACGGAGCGGCGGTGGACGCGAGGCGTCGAGATCACTCCGCCGCCACAGGCTACGAGTCAAGGGCGATAGGCTCGGTCGGGGTTCCCGTGGAACGATATGCGACAACTTGCGGGGCGGCAGTTTACCGTATCGTGTCGGAATTAAACACGACCGGACACCCGGTCGGCCGTCTGCCTAGGGAACATTAGCCAACAGAGTGGGATCCAGAGTCGTCGAACGTGACTCAAGTCTCTAGGAGAATCAAGTTGTATGTGTGGAATCAAGATACGTTCACGAAGTTGACTCCCCTGCCAGTGTCTGATCATACTGCTGATATCGACGAAGCTGCTGGCCGGCGTGCGAGGGAGAGCTACCTTGATCCAAACTCCATCGACGAACTGACTCGAATTCTGGACGCCTCACAAACGCGGTTCCGGCAAGAATCGAGCACGCTCTTCACATTAGCCCCCTGGGTTGTTTTGGATGCTGGTTATATACCTCTATACCGAGCAATCTGGTCGAACGCCTGGTCTCTGGGGTTGTATACTCACTGGCATCTGGTCAGACGCCATGCAATGTGAATGCTAGCAACTTACAATTGTCTGGAGTAGAAGTCAGAGGACCGTTGAAATTGCATAATCTGCATTCCGAGCTCGTCATTTCTCAAGTATCATTGTACATGCACTATGATGAACGGTCT
>JBBPLV010000919.1:0-12984 GCA_038089975.1 Boletellus ananiceps | reverse complement strand
TAATCATCAGCCAGGGTGGGCACTGCATATCAACGTTGTTCCTCCGGTGTACTACCCAGCTTGCCTGAGCTTGGCGACCGCGAAGCATTTCTGTTATCAAACCGGACGTGTGATATTCAATGATGCGTTGCATTCAGGTCCGCTTACATGCTTCAGAGGATCATATGGACACCGAGTACCGGAACGAGCCGGTGAGTGCCTCCCACATTTTCGTACTTTCCAAGTCTAATGTCATCCTCATTCCATGGAGGTTGGTAGGCTTGCATTAATATGCACAACAGTTAGGGCCAATAGTGATTTCTAGAAGTTCACGTTCGTCGTCGGATATACTCGTGCTCGATCCGTTCAATACGCCAAGTTGTTCCTGCGACGTTCACAATCGAGTAGCGTCCTCGCGGAGCATGCGATCTCGCTCTCAGCATCCATTACATTCTTCACGGACACGCATCTTGTTTTCCTAGATTTCAGTGCCGCAGGTCAGTTTCTCTGAACAACAGCATCCCTGTTGTGGATAGTTCTTCGTGTCGTTACCTATCCCCCACGCACCAGTAGATGCACAGGTAAAACTATCAGAAAGCACAGCTTCGTACCTGCACTCGATCCGGTCAATCTCCCGTATCCATTCTTGTCTGACCTTGGGTGCAGATGATCTCGTGCCTCTGCGGCGTGCGCACTTGCCAGGATCCTAGCATTGAATTTTGTTGAGGGTGCGATTACAGTCACAGTGGCTCCCTTGTTCTTGCAACACGTCACCGTGGAGCAGCGTTGCCGCACGGTATCCTTAACATCTGTGCTCACCGTGCCGCGTACCCTATTCGGTCCATCTCTCCCGCCCACTCTTGTTTTATACACTCGGAGAAGATCATGCACTCATTCGGTGACACCCACTGGCTATCTTGGATCTGACACGGGCGTACCCAACGGAGGATAATAAACTTTCTGATTGGCGAACGGTGCGTGATCCCGACTTCCTACATCCATTCGTTTTTCTTGTCTTTTCCATTAAGAAAATATATCAGTGCGACTCAATGTGACACGCGTACCAGCGGTTGCCTGTCTTCTACTCTCGAAGACGAGATCAGAATGCATAACGTGGGTGTTGGATTGTCATTGTCTCGGATGGTATCAAGGTTGCATTTTGCGAGGATTCGCGAGACGCCTTATCTGGTGGTGTAACTGGTCGTCCTGCAGGCAGGCATGACACACATGCTCTGTGACTCTGAAAACCGTGAGTTCTCCTGCAGTGGGTAGCCGTTGACCCCGCCAGTCAACACAGCGACACTCTGAGAGAGCTAAGCGTGGGTGCTACTGTCGCGATAGCAACATCGCTTCGCTGCCACGCATCCAGAGTACGATAAAAAAGGGTCATGGGCATACCAATGACGAAAAAGTGAACGTCGTGATCACCATGGTGTAAGGGGATTAGCAAGGATGCGTCATATTCGATGAGTCATGGTCGTGCATTACAAGTCGCGAGCTGCTGCTTTTCGCTCTAGGGTGCTTCCTTGGCGCGTGTTGTTCATCGTGTCATCGTTTTCTCGGAGCTTGTAAACCGACCTTTCTGCGTAAGCTGAAGCAGAAGACCGAAAAAAGCCGAGATTTCAGCATGCTCGCATGTTTGGATGTTGCACAGGAAGTCACTATCTCGCAGTAGTCTCGCCAAACAGTTCCATATCCAGTGCTTGGTATGGGCCCCCGTGGTTTCATTATACGACATTGCATGACTTGCTACCCGTCGACACCGCATGGTTGACGTGAGCAGGCTCTGTCTTTCATGATTGCCTTTGTTATTGCTGTTGGATTTGGGCAATTGGACCTTGTTTCTATCACGAAATGGGAGGGCGTATCATAGAATTGGCAGGGTCGCGAAGCACGCCGCAGTACAGGGGGCGTATAAAGGGTGCGGAGAGCGGGGTCCTCTCTTTCCACTCAACCCCGTTGTCTGCCATGTCGCACGAGATATCATTATCCGCCACCCTTGACCGGGTTCTGGCGCACGTTCGGCCTTACCAGTGGCATGCCTTGAATGCCGCAGCTGCCTGCACAGCGATATGGACCCTCCTTCGATGGCTGCGTACATCCCGTCAGAAAATTCGCACAACCCAGCTGCGAGGTCCAGTCAGCGAGGGCTTCATCTACGGCGTCGGAAAGCGCATCGTGGACGCAGACGACCCCGGTGCGGTGTACGAAGCATGGGCGCAGGAGTACGGTCCCGTCTACGTCGTGCCGTCGGCCTTGGGAACGGAGAGGATCGTGCTGTGCGATCCCAAAGCGATCGCTCATTTCTACACCAACGAGACGCGAACGTATGTGCAGACACCCATGACCAAGAGCAGGCGCGCCGACTTTGTACGTGCTGCTCATGTTGTAGTACGGTGCGGCTGACATCTATTTCCAGCCCGGGAAAGGTCTGCTGTGGGCCGACGGCGACGATCATACGAGGTTATCTATCTTGGTTTGTTCCTGGATGAATTCTTAATCGATTCTTCCAGACAGCGCAGGTCTTTGACTCCTGCATTCAGCATGACGGCTATGAAGCAGTTGACACCGGTGTTCTACGACTCGGCATACAAGGTCAGGTCGACCTCGGTGTGCGTAGCTAAGCATGCCTGACGTACTCGTCACAGGCCAAAAATGCTTGGGATGCTCTCATCGAATCGAGCGACGAAGACAGCACGGTGATCGAGGCCCAGAATTGGTACGTTTCGTGCAGCGATTCCCGATACACGAGCATAGCAGATATCTTACCATCCAAACGTTCAAGGATGAATCATATATCGTGCGTTTGGCCCCATCGTCTTCCCCGCATGTGCCATTGAACTTCCGTCCCAGTCTTGATACCATCGGACTTGCGGGGTTCTCTCACAACTTCGGTGCGCTCGAGGGTCAGCATGCGACCGTCACGGAAGTGTTTGACGCATTCAGCGCATCTCCTGCCTTGTCGGCCCTCAACAAAGGCCTTCTTCTCTTGACGGAGGTCTTTCCTGTTCTCTTGCGGACACCTACGGCGCGTAAGAGGCTTATTCAGAAGCTCAGCGCTACATTGGAAGAGATCTCAAATGCACTGCTGGCGCGAACACAGAAGGAGATGGAAATAGACGTGGCAGATGGGACGGAAGAGAAGTCTATCATTGGCTTGCTCAGTATGTGCCGTTTCCGGATGTTTGATAGAGGTCACTCACAGAAAACAGTCAAGGGGGCAAGTAACGATTCGACGTTCCATCTAACCAAAGAGGAAGTAATGGCTCAGGTAAATATATTTCCCACTGGAGGCAATTCGCCGCAAACGATGTTTTATAGATGAAGGTGTTGCTGCTGGCGGGATACGAAACGACTGCTGGTGCGTGGCTTCTTTTTCTACATGTTTGTGAAGGTAACCTGCTTCTTTTCTATCTTCCCAGTCAGCATGACGGTAAAGCACGCCCGGCGTTCTTTGGGTATCGACTCACCCCCTTCATATCTAGTGGGCCCTAGTCGAGTTATCGCGGAACCCAGATGTCCAGACAAAACTGCGAAACGAGCTTCTCGAGTTCGGCGCAGATCCGACATACGATCAACTTGCAAACGACCTTCCCTATCTCGACGCTGTCGTCCACGAGATCCTTCGCGTCCACCCGCCCGTGTCCGAGTTCACTCGAGTAGTATGTCGCTATCTGTAACATTATTGACCGAGATCGATTGACTTGATCTCAGGCTGCAGAAGATGACGTGATCCCACTCTCCACTCCTGTCCGCACCAAATCCGGCGAGCTGGTGGACAGCCTGACGATCGCAAAGGGCACCCTCGTCGCCATCTCGATGGAGTCGATCAACCGATCCGTTGCGATTTGGGGCGAAGATGCGAAAGAGTTCCGGCCGAGCCGATGGCTCGAGGATGCGGCGTCCGGCCAGAGCGGAATCCCGGCCAAGGCGAGAGAAGTGCAGGGTTACCGGCACCTGCTCACGTTCGTGGACGGGCCAAGGGCGTGCTTGGGAAAGCACTTTGCGGTCGCAGAATTCAAGGTGGGTGTGGGCGTGGATCTGGGGACTGTGGCAGCGACGTCCGTTTTGGCGACTGACGCTTGGCGCAGGTGGTGTTGACGGTGCTCGTCCGGAATTTCGTGTTCGAGCTACGCGACGGTGTGGAGTCAAAGATTGAGATTGGGCGAGGGGTGCTTCCGAGGCCAAAGATTGCTGGCGAAGTGGGCTGCAAGTTGCCTTTGCGCGTACGGCCGTACGTTGCCTGATACTGTATGTGAACCGGGGAAGCGTGGAATACGCATGCTCCGCACCTTGCTAGTACTATGCCTTCTCGTTCCGAGTGTCTCCTCCCCGTGTGTTGTTGCATACATACCAATGAAAAATCGATTGATCACCTTGATTATCGACGTGGTGCTAGCCACACGTTGACTGGCCTGGTTAGCACGGCGCATAGCGACTCTTTATATGGTCACTCTTCACGGGAAAAAATAGAGATTCACAAATTATAATTATTTGCTATTCTGCCAAACCTTATTTGACGCATCACTGATCAGACTAGCCCAAGTGCGTTGCAATCAATCCGAAATTAAAACGAAACGACTCGAAGGCTACATGATCCAAGAGTGAGACATTCTACATCAACATACGACATTACGACGAGACCAAGGGAGCTCAAGTCCGGCAGTAGCAGAAAGACGAGAAAAACAAAAAAAAAAAGGGATATCGGGAATACGTGGTCTCCTCGCTCGGGGACGCGCCCGTTCGCCGGCAACGAGTATCAAGTCGGCAAGTCTCAGGCCACGTATGGCCGCACCCGCAAGGGAAGCTTGCACCCCGCCTCGCTCGCAATCCTCGGCCGTGGAAGCATCCCTCTCCCGAGCACGACAGCGTCCGCACCGTCACGCAGCTCAAAGACAAAGTTCTTGATGAGCACCGTCAACACCGCCTGTCCAAGGAAGGCGTTCACGTGGAAGCATCCCAGTCAGAATGATCAGACATCGAGCACTCTCTCCAGCGTACCCACATACCTTGACCTCGATCAGCGCAAAGCCCTTGCCCAAGCATGTTTTCGGGCCGTCGGCAAAGGTGAGCAAGTGGCGATGCCCCTGGACCTCTTTCGCCTTGGCCGGGATCCCGCTCTGACCAGACGCCGCGTCCTCGAGCCATCGGTTCGGTCGGAACACTTTGGCATCGTCCCCCCAGAGAGTGGTCGAACGATTCGTGGACTCCATCGAAATCGTCACGAGCGTGCCTTTGGCGACCGTGAGACTGTCAACCAGCTCCCCTGATTTAGTACGGACAGGTTCTGAGAGCGGAATGACGTCGTCCTCGACGGCCTGTCCGACCGACATCCAATCAGAGTGTGTCGTCGATTATCGCCAGACGGCGCGGTAAGAGCAGACGGTGAGAAAAAAAACGTGGCAGGAGATCAGTGGAAACGTACCACACGGGTGATCTCAACGACAGGCGGGTGAAGGCGCAGGATCTCGTGAACCACAGCGTCGAGGTAGGGAAGATCGCTGTTGAATTGATCATAAGTCGGATCTGCACCATGCTCGAGAAGTTCGTCTCGCAGCCTCGTCTGAACATCTGGGTTCCGTGATAGTTCAAGGAGCGCCCACTAAACATACAAACGTATCAGCGGACGAACGAGCAATGCACCTGTGATGTTTACCGTTAAGCTGACTACGGGTGGGAATATTAGCTGTGTTTCTCTTGAGATACACGAAAAAACACCCACCAGAAGTAGTTTCATATCCTGCAATGAGCAAGACTTTCATCTTGAACAAGATCAGCGCCTGAACTCGAATACCGGCAAGGTAAATTTGACTTGCCTGAGCCATGACCTCTTCTTTGGTCAATGAAAACTCCGAGACGCCGTTTGCGCCCTTGACTGTTTTTCAGGTTCGAGATGTGAGTGAGCGTACCAATCATTTGGACCGAATACGCACTAAGTAAGCCGATGACAGATTTGTCCCCCTTTTCCCCGACAACGCCCATTTCCAACTCCTTCTGCGTTTTGGCCAGGAGCCCGTTTGAGATCTCCTCCATCGCGGTATTGAGGTGGCGGAACAGCTGCGTGCGTGAGGTAGGGAGTCGCACGAGGAACGGAAGTTTCTCGGACAAGAGGAGGACAAGTTTGTTCTTTGCTGAGCCAGGGGATGCACCAAATATATCAAAGACCTCTGCGACGGATGCACGCTTGCCCTCCAAAGCCCCAAAGTTGTGGGAGAAACCTGCAAGACCAATAGTATCTAGGCTATCACACCAATTATTGATATGTCTGGAGAAGACGGCAGGCAGAGACGTACGAAATATGGTTCATCCTTCCAGATTGACAATTTAGAGACTGATTAAAACCCGCCATACCACAAAACTCACCAGTCCTGGACGTCGATGACGGCATCATTCCGACTACCTGACTCAATAAGTGCGTCCCACGCGCCCTTGACCTTGCATCCACTACCACGTCAGACTAGACAAGTGACTATGATTCGTAAATGTACCTTGTACGCTTCATCATAAAAAATAGACGCCATCTGCCTGATCGCAGCGTTGCTGAAAGCAGGAGTTAATGACTTGCGTTGCCTGGTGTCAATATACTGGTCAATGGTTTCTTTTCTCGCAAGCAGCTTGTGGACATGCCTCTTGTGGCTCGTTCCATGGGCCCATAGCAAACCCTTCCCAATCTAAATCTCACGTGATTAGTGATAGCATACAATACGAATGAGCAAGCTACTCACTACATCCTCGAGAATTTTCTGGGTCATCGGAGTCTGAACATATGTCCAAGTTTCCTTGGCGTAGAAGTGCGCGATGGCCTTGGGATCGCACAACACGATCCGCTTTCCACCGAGCGTCGAAGGTACCTCATAGACCGGTCCATACTCGCGAGCCCATGCTTCGTAGACGTCGCCGGGGTGATCCGCGTCAAATACCTTGTCCCCGACACCATAGACAAAGCTCTCGCTGGGAGGACCCCTGAGTTGCGTGGTGCGGAGCCGCTCACGGGACATGCGCCTCCATCTGAGGATTGCCCAGACAACGGCGCAAGCACCGACTGCGTCGAGTGCGGGATAGAGACGGAGCGTAGCCAGAGCTTTGCTCAGGAACTCTGGTACCTTGATCGAGAGCGCATCGAAGGAGATAGCGGATGACATTGAGAGATCTGGATGGGTGGTTTGTCTGCCTTCATGAGGTGCTATTCGCCACGCCTTTTATACGCAGTGGAGTTACGACCTCCCTTTATCACTAAGTGAACCCGATATGTCGATGAGAAGCTCTGAGGTGCTACTGCGGTAGCATTGAAAATAGCAACATCTGCACCGTCGGAACGGAATAACGCGAGATTTTCCTCCGGGGGCCGGGGCGCAAAGGTTACCAAACACCATGTGATGCGATGATTGCTTTCGGCCGCGCAGGAAGTCCTTCAAAGAGGTACGGCATCCCACGGAGAGAAGTCTGTGTGTCTGTTTGACTATCGTCTTGACATACTCTCCGAAAAATCGGTACCAGCTTGAATGGACGGATGTGTTAATTTGGGGCCCTGCTGTGACGTGTTAGCAAAACGACCCTGCTAGCTCCGAGGGTGCTCCACATCTGCTGCGATCTTACCTTCCTGGGTATTATCGTGGCAAACGAACCCCACTGGCACTCATACAATATGAGTCATTGTGTAGCGACTTCGGAGGGATTCACCCTGTTGGAAGGTGCTCCACTGAGTATCAGTGACCACAACCGGTGTAACGCTAGTTCGGCTTCAGCCACTCACCGAGGATGCCGGTGATGCGCCGCGTCCGTTTTTATTACCCGGAGTCTTCGTGTCGCTTGTCCAGTGAGAGCTGCAACACGACGTCGGTCGAAGATCGGGGCGATCATCCCCTCCGCTCCCAAGGTGCAGACGTGGATGCGTTGGCCTGAGCCTGCTGAGGACAATGGATTATGTAAGGTCACCTGCGCGCCCCGGCCATTCTCAGACCGACGTCAGTATGAGGTCTGGACAAAGTTTGAACCTATGTCAAAACATTTACACGATGTGACACTGGTTCTCATATCCAGTGTGTTCTTGGGAACCCGTAGTACTCATCGCTCGGCGCCCCACCGGTCTGTGCCCGAGCTCTGGTTGTCACGTCATTCGCGCAACACGCATCGGCGCATGGGGCCCTGTGGAGCTGTGTCAGCAAAGTTATGCAGCGTTTTGGCACGCATTCTTTGTTTGTTTGCTCCTAAAGTGAGTGATGCGCCCATACCTGCGTGTGACCCCAATCGCAAGATTGTCGCACTGACCCGAATGTTTCAGCCAAGACCACATCTTTCGGTTGCTTCCGGAGAGGATTGAATGAAGACAGCATTGCCTATGTTCTTGCCTCCAATGTTTTGAGATCACGTGCCCACGGTTATATCTCGCGGCAAACAAACGCGATAGCTTTCAGCACAACGACCGGTGGGCCGCTGTTAGTCCGGGCTCACTGCTGGCTGAGGGACCGAATTTGGGCACTGGTCATTCGCCAACTCGATCCGTTCCTCAGAGGCGCTTATCTTGGCGCAATACACTCACTCCGTTCCGTTCCATGACGAGATCAAAGTTGTCTTTATCACGTTAGTGGGGTTCCGGCGAGCACATGCCCCCGCCCCGAAGAGTATAAGGCATTTGGGATAGGAAACTCGGACGATCGGTCAAACATGCTTAACACTGTCCGATTCTTGTCATTCTGGTGAGTCATCTGAATCGGACGTTGGGTCTCGTGGGATGGACCGCTGCGCGGGTCATCATGTACCATTCATTATTTGGTGCTGGTGTCGTCCTGCTTCTCGAGTGGCTATTTTCTATGCATACCACCGTAATGAACGTGACCGATCGGGTGGGCCTATTCCACGCATTCGACACTGGGAATCGGTACAGTGCTGGGGTGAGTGTAGAAGAGGAAGCGTCAAGACGGAGTGGTCGCGTACTGGCTCCGAGTTGCCAAAGCGGGCAACGTGTCCGGAGACCGCACGACAGCGCAGACTCGCTCTGCGACACTGACCCCACCGACGTTGAGGGCGACAGCGACGCTGTCCTCGTCGGCTCACTCGTTTCTCGCCGACATCCCTCCGTTTGACGGTCCAGAGGGGCCTCCACTGCACAGTCTCTACGACTACATGTCCTAGTGCCTACGTCCGTGTCTCCTCTTCGCTACCGCACCGTCTCGTCATGGCCGACATCAGCTCTGATGTCGAATCAGCACCCATTCCATCCATCAAAAGTCTCAAGTCGAAATTCGAACAATTTGCGCTCGACCACGCCTCCGCCGTGCCCCATGTGTTGCCCAAGTCGACCCCCGCCTTGCCCGCTCCAACCCCTCCGCAAGCCCATACCGCGCTCACCTCTGAACCGGCACCAGTGCCTCGCGCCACACCACGACCCTCTTTGACTCCCGACCATTGCATTCCGCGGTCTCAGCCCGCTGCGCCCGTCTGTGACATCCGCAGCAAAGGGTCCAACCCGGACCTCAAGGCGGCCGCCCTCAAGCGTGCACCACCCCCTCCGCCCCCGAGGACCAAGAAACGGTCATCATCTCCTGTTGCCTCTCCGCTCCTTCGCCCGGTCCCTGTCCCTGCCGCGCTCCGGTCACCAAAGACCAGCCCGAAGCTGGAACTCCCTCCCGTGTTGCTAGACTTGAAAAACAACGGGACGATGGAAATCAACGAAGAAGGGTGCTTGGGGGGCGTGGCGTCACTTCGGAACAGGTTTTGGTGAGTAGCCCGTGCATGGTTTGGGTCCTTTCTTCGGTTCCTATCCCTGCGTCGTGTTTGCGCGTTGGGTGCTCACACACGACCCCGTGTCAGTTGTCCGACACAGATACAAGCGTCCAGGTCGTCCCCCTCGCGGCCTACCACTCCTAGACCTCCCAGACCCCAAATGATGACGTCACACAGTGATTCGGCAGCGATCGAACCTGCACCGCCCGTGATCCCTCCTCGCCACACCAGACCTGATCTTTCTCGATCGCCTTCAACGGGCACTTCCGCTGAAACCCCTTCCACTGCTACCGCCACCATCGACGCCACACCTCGCTCAAGCAACGTTGCTGCCGTGCGGGGCATATTCGCGTGAGTGTCTCGTAATCCTAGTATCAGGCTGGACAGTAACGGAAACATGTAGTCCCAAGGGTGCTTCCACATCGCAGACTCGCGACGATAACCCGCCAATACATAGCGAGCCGAGCATTCTAATAACGAGTCCGCCAATATTACCCGCTCGGCCTCCACGACCACTCAATTTGGCCCTTTTCGCGAGAGAGGATAATTTGGATCTTCTGAGCAGCTCCAATTCATCGCCCTTCTCGGACAACGAATCTGAAGTGTCGGAGGTATCAGAGGTTTCCCTGTCACCCGCGGCTCAATCGCAGAAAGCGGCCGGTTCCCATAGCATGGCCCATACGAATGAAATATACAGCCTTCACCCGGAACGGCAACCCTCGGGTAGCTCCAGTGAGAGTCTTTCCGGTTTTTCGCCTACTTCCAAGCCGAGACCACCCCCTCGGCCTGTTCCACGCGCCCCGCCACGCCCACCTCGCCACTCGAATGGCCTACACACACCCTTACGGCCCCACGACACTTCCATCTCAAACTCACTCGCGCCCACGCTCGCGCAGCCCGTCGCACCACCACTGCCTTCTCGTCGCGTTCAGGGTGAGGGTGCACTCGACGCCTCATCTTCAGCACCACCATTACCAGCGCGTCTGGCCCCCCTCGTTCCTCTCGAAGCCACCTCCCCAGTTGGAGAACGCAAGGTCCTCGGAAACGCAAGGCTTCCGCCACCGCCCACGCGCACGATCGGATTAGGCGACAAGTTGCCCCCTATGCGCCGCCCACCCTCTCCCTCGTCTGACGAGGAGTCCGCTTCGGAAGATGATCCCCGTATACGCAGTGTCGAATCCCTCCCTGACTCGAGTCGTTCCTCGCGACGTCCTCCCAGCATGCCTAGTGCCAATTTCTTGGAATACAAGATACACGTCCCAGCGCATTCCGGATGTGTTTCTGTGGCTGGGAACGCGGTAGCGGTGGCGTCGGGTCAACACATCAAGTATTACGACCTGTCTTCCAATTCTGGACCTCTGTGGACCCTCGACACCAGAGATACTATGAGGGGCGCGATAGTGTCTTGCATCGAATTCAAATCGTCATGTAACAAGACAGACGTGGGCAAGTTCTTGTGGGTCGGAACGAAGGAAGGGCATTTGCTGGAAGTAGACGTTGATTTGGGTGCTTTCACGTTTTCCAAAATGGGCATCCATGCCTCTCAGGTGACGCATATATCTCGACACGGGTCTGCGATGATCACCGCCGACGAAGTGGGGAAATCGTTGATCTTTGACTCCAATGCAAATGCGAGCGTCGGTGCAAGTTCGGCGGACGACGTCCACCTGGTCTACACCGCTCCTCGGGTTTACCGCCTTGGAGAGAAGGTCGAGTTTGTAAAGTTGTTCCGAGGTTTGTTGTGGACTGCCGTACGGACAGACCTGCATGGCGTTGGCACTGCTTCAGCACCCATCGTTCGGATATACGACATATATGCGCCAGGGAGCGTCGGTCGCGCAGTTTCACTGAATCAGCATGCAGGCGCGGTGACCTCGGGCACCATCCTCCCTTCACATCCCGACCACGTCTACCTGGGCCACGAAGCTGGATACATCAGCATCTGGAACGTCGCTACGGGCGACGGGATACCCGCCTGTGTCGAAGTGGTCAAGGTGAGCACGTCCGACGTGCTCTGTTTGGAGGGCGTCAACGACCGCCTGTGGGCTGGCGGGCGGAAGGGCACGATCTCTGCGTACGACGTGAGCGCGAAGCCATGGGTCGTCACCAATTGTTGGGACGCTCATGGTGGGTTGCCTGTCTCCCGCATTTTCGTGGACCCGTACTCGACGCTGAACGTGGAGAAGCTGTGTGTGGTGAGCGTGGGACGGGACGAGCAGATCAGGTTTTGGGACGGATTGCTGGGTGCGGATCGCATTGGTGAGTGGAGGGGCGCGACGTTTCCCCCCTTTTTCCGGTTCCGATGTGGACGCAGATTGCTCATCCTTGGGGGCAGAGCAAGAGCTATTGAAGCGCGAACATACGTTTAGCACGTTCCGGGACCTGAAAGTGCTCGTCGTCACGTGGAACGTGGATGCTGCGAAGCCCGACGCCCTTACGGGCGACCCTGAGAATGTCCGGTTCCTTCATGACGTCCTTACTTGTGTCGAAAGCCCCGATATCATCTCCTTTGGATTCCAGGAGGTGATTGACCTCGAATCGCGTAAGATGGCAGCCAAGACGGTCCTGTTGGGTGGCAAGAAGAAAGGGGACGAAGGAAAGATTAATGAAAAAGTGACGTCGAGTTATAAGAGGTGGCATGATCGATTGATCCAGGCAGTGAGGTTGGCGATGCCTCCTGACACACCATACACGGTGATTCACACGGAGAGTTTGGTGGGGTTGTTCACGTGTATGTTCATCAAGAACGTGGAAAGGGCTTCTCTGAAGGACGCCGCGATCTCGACCATCAAAAGGGGGATGGGAGGACGGTATGGAAATAAGGTCTGATGGGATTTCTCGTGCATGTGACGTCGGGAAGCAGGACTGACAGTCTTGCTTCTCCCCTCAGGGTGGTATCGCTGCGCGATTCGTGATTGACGATTCGAGTCTATGCTTTATCAATTGTCACTTGGCTGCCGGGCAGCATCACGTACGTCAACGTAACGCAGACGTCGCGGCTTTTCTGGAAGACACCAGCGTGTTCCCCACACAACCGATCGAGGAAGGGTTTGCGTATGTCGGGGGAGGCGACGGGTCGATGGTCCTCGACCATGAGATCGTTTTTGTGCGTTTATGATTTCACGATCGTACATCTACCCGACATCGAAGCGACTGACTGCGGACGTTTTCGTTTGGTGGTTTCAGCTCAACGGCGATATGAACTATCGTATAGACCAACGCCGAGATGCCGTCGTGGCCGCCATCCAAGCCGACGAACTCGACGGACTACGGACGCACGAT
>JBBPLV010000918.1:0-12995 GCA_038089975.1 Boletellus ananiceps | reverse complement strand
GTTTCACTCCGTTTGGATATTCATCCTTCAGTTTGTTTTTCGGTGCTAGTTGGTGCTACGATAACGGTTGTCGAACATGATACAAGAGGGCATCGCCTCGGCGATAGCCTTGCTCTTACTCGTTGGTTCTTATCTCTCGGGGAACGATTTATCGTGATATGTCGTCATGAGGTTAACAAATGCAGCTTCTGAGCGAGGAAGGGATTTCTTATCAGAACCAGGAAGTGCCAGGCTGTCAATGCGCTCATACGTTCCTTCGGTAGAACCAGACTCATGAATCATGATGCCCGCTTAAACTCGGGTATATCGCGAGAGGAGTGTCGCTCCGCCAGAAAAAATTCGTTCGGCGGACTTTGCATGATCGATAAGGCGGCAACTGGCAAGATGGGCTCGCCCACTCGCATACGGTATGGCTTTCTTCCTCAGAGTTTCCCTTGCTTTCAACATGTCGCACTTGTTCGTCGTGGTGAACGCTAACCGGGGTTCATCGGTGTGTGGGGACCCCAAAGGATACACACCAACCTAACCCTGACTTTCCAGATCAACGTCGGCCAAGAACAGAGAGGTTACGTGGTTTCACAGCCCCGACACGCTAAACATCATGCCATCAAAAACTGTTTCATTTATAGTACACCACCAGGCGAGCCGATGTTTCTGCAGGCGAAAAGGTGGTCCCCACCCCCCTTTCCGGACGACCACGCGTGTTTGTTTAGCGAAAGTACGAAGGCGTGCTCCCGTGTGCTTTGACGAGCTTGTACGCCTCGTCCAGCGCGTCGACGACCTCTCGCGAGAGGGGTCCCTTTTCTGAATCTTCGCAGTTGGCTTGCAGCTGTGCGGCGCTGCTGGCGCCCAGGATCACACCGTCGCTCTCCCCGAGCACGGAGTGGTGCTGGCACCACCGCAGCGCGATCTCGGTCAGGCGCAACCCGTGTTTTTCCTACAAAAGGACGACGGGGGTGAGAACCGATCCACGCCGCCGCTTGCGACCGAGACAAGAAGGAAGATCATACCGCGACGTCTCTGAGGGGCTCGAAAGCCTTGAAGTAACCCTCGTGGTAGTAACGCGCGCGGTACAGCTTGCCCAAGTACGTGGTGGGGTCGAAGCGACCGTGGTCCCCCGCCTGGGCTTCGGGAGAGGTGATTTTCCCCGCAAAGAAACCGCCACTGAGCGAACATCGAGCATGAGGAGCGTGGCATTAGACAGAAAAAAAGACGCACGCCAGGGGGTTGTAGATGACCAGTCTGATCCCGAACTTGCGCAAGCAGGGTACTAATTCGGGTTCAATCTCGCGCGTCACCGCGTTGTACATCCTGCGCGCACCGGTCAGTGCACGTCTCTCCGAGTTGATTCGCAGCTCACGCTTGATAGATCTTTGGCAACACATAGCCGTTGGCCTTGCAGATCCCGACGACTTCGGCAACCTGTTTTCTTGTCAGTTCCCAAGGCCATGGGAAGGAACAACGGTTTTTGCCCACGCACTTCCCACGCCGGAAAGTTGCTGAGACCAAAAATCTCGCTAAGGCTCCGAGTCACGACTACGCATCAAAGTAGCACGCGGGGGACGCTCACAATTTGCCTTCTTTATGCAGGTTGTTTATCTCCCGCACGGTGTCTTCGAACGGGACGCTGCGATCGGGTGCGTGCAGATACAGAACGCGAACCTTGTCACGTTTCAGACTCTCGAGGGACGATAGGAATATGCTCCTCAGGTTTTCTGGCAAGTGATCGCCAGGCTTGGTCGGGAACACCCTCCATACAGCTCGACATCAACTCATCGCATACCGCTGATCCAGAACAGGAGATCTCACTTGGTGTCGATCGACGCGCCTCGCAAGTCGAGTTGAGACAGAACCTAGCCACGCGCGAAAGAGAGGGAGGGAGAGGCTTGAGCATGCACACGTCAAAAACCAAACGTCGAGCGCAGACCGCCCACCTGTTCTGTGGTCCCGTCGCCATACCGGTTGGCCGTGTCGAGCTCGGAGTGGCCGTGGTCGATGAAGACGTCGAGGATTTCCTGGGCCGTCGTTAGCGAGGACACGCGCGCGCCCATTGTGCCCTCGGACCCGATGGTCATGGTTCCCTTTTTCCCCCCAAATAGCGTTAGTCTCTGTCAAGACGGACGATCGAGCGCACTTACAAAGAGGAGCGGAACGCGGGTCGGCATGGTGGCGGTTTCGAATGTCGGTCGTGGAATGGACGTGCTGATAGTGTCGAGTAGTGGGATGAGAGGTCAGTGCTTCAGTGTCGCTTCAATGACTGGCTTGTTGGGAGCTCAGAGAGAGAAAGGTGAGAGCACCAGTGCACGGCACCCGGCGGCCGCTATTAATCTGGCGGAGCAATGGGGACAGGAGCTGGGAAAGGCGCCCATGCACACGCGGCCTTCGGCGGCCACTTGCGAAAGTGATGAGTGTCCATGACGTGATGGTTTCTTATCTTGCTGTGTCAGGCCACAAGCAGGTTTGAAACAGTCTGGAATGCAGATTGAATGTGGGCTAGGTATTGCTACACGCCTAGAGAATCGCCTGGGGCCGCTATAGCAGGAGAGACATACGATATCTGCGCCCCGTCGCAACGATCAAGATTACTTCCCCCGTGTGTACGGTGACCGTGCGAGAAACTTGGGTGAGTGAGACTATTAGCTCGGGGTACCGCAGGAATGATCATGGCGCCAACAATCGCCAGCCTTGCTGCACTGCTCAGTCAGCCTTGAAATGGCTCGACATCATGATTCTCCATTTTACCGCTCGTCAGTTGAGAAATCAAGCTGCCGCTGTTGTATCGACGAGAACAACAGTACTGAAGATTCTGGTTAATGCAGTACCAATCTGAACGTTATCAGTGACTTGCAGCTCTGCCATGCGTTCCACAAGCACAGGTTGCCTTCGCCCAGCTTTGTAATCTCACTTTCCAAAAACTATGCGGCGGTGTGCAGGTACGGAGTATTCGGGCAGTCCACTATTGGATGTATTGAAGGCCAGTCCGCCTCACCGCCGTCGCTGCGATGATGCTACTGACTGATCTGGTCGCATGATACCTCATGGGGCGGAACGATCCACATGAGTGTTTTGTGGATTCTCCACTGTGCCTGTACAGTACCTGATCTCTCCCCCAACATTTGCAGTGATTGAGCGCCAAAAGGCTATCCGATGTAGTATCAAATCACTAGATGCACTGGTGCGCACACAGCCGATTGGCAAATCAACTTTACCGGTGAAACACCAGTGAGAGTATAAAATCCCAGGAGTTTGCACAAGCCCTATTGTTGGAACGAGCGTCTCTTCCTCACGCGCTTCGTCATGGTCCTCAAGATTCATGGTCATGCCGTCGCACCACTCGTCAGGCTGGTGGCAGAAGTATGCAAGGAGAAGCAAATACCATACGAGGTCGTCCACGTCGCCGTGTACAAAGGGGAGCACAAGACACCCGAGTTCAAACAGTTCCATCCGTTCGGTCAGGTTCCGTACATCGTGAGGCATACACATCCCTTTGTGCGCTGGGTCGAAAAAGAAGAGTTTACTGATGACCATTGCATGCAAAATCAGGACGACGACGGTTTCATCTTGTACGAGGCCCGAGCCATCTGCCGATACCTCGTCAAAAAGCACGAGGGACAGGGCACACCAGGCCTTGTACCGACCGATCCCAAGAGCGAGGCGTTATTTGAGCAAGCCGCGTCTGTCGAGTATGCCAATTTCTACCCGTTCGCCTTGGGGCTTGCCACAGAGAAGATAATTAAGAGGCGAGTTGATGAGTTCTCATCGAATCTCAAAGGAACTCACGCATTGCTGCAGGAACCGAGGTTTGCCCGCAGATGAAGCAAAGGTCAAGGAATATATCGAGAACTTGGGCGCAAAGCTCGATGTATATAACACCATTCTTGGCAAGCATTCCTACCTAGCGGGAGAAGTGCGTTTTCAAGCCTTCTTCCAAGAGTGATCATGCGACAACGTCCTTTTGCAGAGCGTAACATTGGCGGACTTGTTTCATCTCCCATACGCAACCATCGTGATCGAAGAACTTGATTATAGCGTGCTTGAAAACAGGCCCAACGTTGCACGGTGGGGCCCCCAGTCCTCTTGGGTCACCGCGGAGGTTTTCACAACTAATGGACCATAACAGGTGGTGGAACGCGATATCAACGAGGCCAGAATGGCTGGCGGTCAAGGCCAGCGCCTGAAGTGTGTAGACGTCCGATATTGCGAGGTTCGTTGGCGGGGTCGAAACAAGCACGACGTGCGACATGTACTTTGAGCTGCGAGCTTTCAATTGATTACATCCGCCCCATAAATTAGACTTCTTGGTATGAGAAGATATTCAACCTGTGACAGCGTGACAATTTGGTGTGAAGTGGGATTCAATCTCCGCCCAAACTTAGGTAAGTGACTGAGTTATGTGCGGTGTGTTGGAGTTTGTTCGGAAACGTCAATACCGTCAGACTATCAAACTATACACTTCGTCGACCCGTGTCTCTTCCCGGCCGCTTTTCAGACGGCGCCTCCCCCCAATCTATCGTGTTGCACTGACCACCTGGATTATAGTTTATATTGTGCTTCCTTGGCGGAATCGCCGCGTCGCTGTGTGTTTCTGGATATCCCCTTTTGGCGACCCGCTGTTTCAAACGAGGGCGTGCCTGCAATGCCGTTCCAAGTCGAGGTAAGTAGCTGCTGCTGCCCCGTCTCAAGGCTCTTCGACTCGGGCCTCGGCTCGGGACGACGGTGCACAAGCGAACATGGGGTCCGCGGGCTTAGCTTCTATCCTGCCTTGGCTGGTCTCACGTATGCTCACTCGTTGCTGCACTTGTACACGCTCTTTGATGGTATGCACACATGCCCCTTTTTCCCAAAACACAAGAGCGCGCCACTTACCGTGAGACGAGATACCGTCCCTGTTCGATCACTGGTTCGAGGACGTGTCGGTTTATGAGCCACTGAATTCGCCCACGGGCGGTGGTACCCTGGATCGCGCCTGGTGCCTTTATGCGAGTTTGTGGACCATTCCGTGGCGCCTGGTGCGATATGGCGTGCGCAAGGTGATCGCTTGTCTCCACAGGCGCCGTAAATCCAGAGTTTCAAGGTACCCTCCGGTCCCATGCAGTGTGTCCATACGCTTGGACGGAGAAGCCGTCCCAGTCATTGACTTTGCCGCAGACTGTCAAGCGAGCGTTGTTGACGTTGACACCTGGCCGTCCCTTGAATCGGGTGGGCCACAGCTGACCCGCAGGAACATTTGAAGACGGGGCTTGGGTGTCCTCCCCTGTCTCTGGCGGCGATATTTGCCTTGCAACGGAATTTGGGGCGCTGGTGTCTACGCGAACGGTTTCCCACGAGAGCGGATACCAGGCTCACGCACGACTCATTAGCTAGCGGTTCACTTTTGTGACGACGCAGGCATAGCATACCATCGACAGGCTACCCTGATCACTTTTTTTTCCGTGTTTATTGTCCAGTGAGGCGACTGCTTCTTATCAGACATTATACATGTAGAGTACGCTCGCGCGTGAGGTATGTAAGCATGTGGTAGTGCAAAAGCAATCAGCTCAAAGCGAGCGGAGAGACCTGCGGGGGCAGGGCGGCAGTGTCCATGCTATGTACAAGGCCATCGTCTATTACATTGATTGTGCGAAGATTTAGAGCTGGTTCTCCTGGAATTGGTGATCGCACGCGCATATAGAATCGTTGCATCCACTTGTGCTGTATGCACGCCATCTATTCTCTCAGATACAAGCATGGAAGAGTGAAATAATGAAACATGATATCCTCTACAGTGATCGCAGACTCGCCTCGTCCATTGATGGCAGCATTTGCTCGCATCGTGCACCCTCCCGACCCCCCGAAGCCAGCGGTGGTGGAAATGTCATCAATATTTGCGAACGCATGGCAAGAATGCATACACGCACCGCGAGTGTCAGAGGCACGGGCTATGGAGGGATGTGATCCTTCTTGCACTCTGGATCAACGTTCCATGGTGCATTAGGGTGGGAAGAAGTCGCGCAAGGGTAATAAGCGTTCGCACGAGAACACAACACCTTTGAACCAGCAATCAACAACGAGCTAGTGGTGGACAGTACTTCTTTCTCCATCGTTGATCTCCTGTTCGACCGATACGTGTCTGAAAACGGTCATCTTACCGGCATTTGCCCTGTCGATGGTAAGGATCCGGCCTCCCCTCGAGATTTAACTCAGCGTCTCGGATGAGCTTGGAAACATCTGCGGTCGTCGCCGTCAGGGTGCCACTCCAGACCACCTGCTTGGCGGGGCTCACCAGTACCTATCTTGGAGTGCATGCAAGAACCCTCGGATGGCCCCAGAGTCTGGAGACATGCTTCCACCGGCGATATGACGTCCGACTTGGAACTTGGTTGTGGTCCAAGCAAGTCCTGTATACTCTCACGGTCGTTGGTCGTCCCGACAGAGCAGACGCTGGTCATCACTTTTGTCAATCCCGGAGGAATCTGGCACCATCTCATTTCACCGCACAGAACGCCCCCCTTCAACTGAACCGCACCTTCAGCGCGGACCCGGCCACTCACAACTCCCGTCCTGCACTCATTCAAAACGTTGACAAAAAATAGCGTCCGCGAAGGCGAGAGCACCATTGGTTCCCCTCTCTGCTGTCCTGTGCCTCCCCTCCCCGTGTCTTCTTGGTTTTCTCTCACGACAGCTGTCAAAGACCATAACCCCTGGTCCGTTCACACGAGCTTGTCTATATTTTCGCCCAGATCTCGGCAAGGTGGTACTCGCCCCCGAAGTCGGCCGACCACACCACAGTGTCCCGTTTGTGCATGGAGGTCTCACAAGGTGACCTGTATGCAGACGGTGGACCTTGGCTGCCGCATCGAACGAGGCTGGTAATTCGTTGTCGCACGGGAAGGCTCTGAAATGGCGGTCGGAAATTTGAGTGAGGCGTCATCGTATGGGCCACGCCTGCCGATACATGTGAGTGGAGTCATAGTACTACTCCATGACGCTCATGGATTCTGCCAATGTTTCGGCGCTACACTCGGCCGTTGCTTCAATGTTATGTGCCTGATAGTATCGCCATCGAGAGGATCCCTATCACCGAGATAAGGCGGGCATGCGCCAAATGGACGAAGGCCAAGTCTGCATGGCGCTGGAGCCAGAGGTTGACGCCAAAGGTGGTTGAACATGAGTCGTCAGAGGCCGAGACAGGCAATCCTGCCGAGAGGGCACCACAGTCGATTCGTCTCTCTACTGTGGGCTTCTTGTTGTTCTATCGATTTGTGGGTCTTTATATTCTTTCTCTTTCTCAGAGGGCTTATTTGTGCTTCGCGTTTCATAGTCTTCATCAGGAGTGAGCTTGCCGTCTGGTTCGCCGAGTAGTCCGTCTCTCTTGTAGCGTCTCCGTTTTTATTTCCCGTCGCTCTACTATGCATTCAACTCCGATTCGCAGAGAAAACATTAGGATAAGCCTAGAACAGTCTTCTACCTTCAAATGGTCACTCGGCGTGCGTTGTCTTGTCTCACATCGCGATGGAACCCCAGGTGTTCAAGGAAAGCAGAGGGACTGTGTATGTTGCGATCGCTCGTACGCGCCAGATCCCATCAATCTAATTTGCTTCTCTGGCATCGCAGCACGTCGTCCGTAGCCTGGACAAGGAAGTACGTCGTCCACTTTTATCCACGACGATGGTCATCAGCGGGGAGTGACATGAAGACGGGATGAACTTCTATGTCAGTCACTCCAGGACAGAGGCTCGACAGCGGCCGGGGAGACTGGGCGAAGAGAGCGTCTGTAGCAGGGAAACAGGAAATCGTACTGATCAACGAGATTGTTTTCATCGCCGATGCTGCCACTGCGTGCAGCAGTCTGCATCATTTTCTCACGCTCACGAACACAAGTTGTTCGCGCGATACTTCCCGGAAACTGGCGGACCGATCTGATGTTGCCATCATCCAGCACAAATTTGGTCTGTTTGCGCTTTCTCTTTCTCTTGTGAGGACACTGACTGTCATCTTTCATCAGGACGTCATACAGGTCTCACACCACTCCTTTGAAAACGGAATCGCACACTTTATGTACAGGATCACCACGTGCAGCTTAGTTGGTCGTGCAAGCGCGAGAAGATTTGTTAGAGTCGAATGTTTCAGGGGACTTCGATGTGACGCCACTTCTTCGGGTATCGTCTATCAGTACCTCCGCTGGTTGTCTGACGCAGGTTAGTTCGAGGGGTACACTGTTTGTTGGGCAAAGTATTCTTAAAGGAGTTTCAAGGATTGTTTGCAATGGTACTCGTATAATGACTGTTCTTGGGACCGAATGATTGGGGCGTGGGTGCGAGCCAGCTGGATATCACAACCACTGCAAGGGATGCCCCACTACCCAGATCGCGGTCTGCAGGCGCCCTCATATGACAGGAAGAGGATTGTCACAAATTGCCGTCAAACCAAGCTCTAAAATACAGGCAGGTGCTGAGCCGTCTTCGACCATCCTTGCAGCGTCTTTGTATGCACATGCGAGAACCACCATCCAGTCACAGCTGCTGTTTGTCCAGGGGCATGGACAGACGGATCGTCATACGATGTTTTGTGAAGTGGACTGATCGCGGACAACCGGCTACCGGTAAGCAGGGCCAGCCGGTAGCTAGTGGCAGGGAGCTCACTGCAAGCAGCAACATGTACAAACAAAGCATGCACGTGCGTGGGAATTTTCTTTAACTCACTGGGCCACCACTCGAGTCTTGTCAATCGCGTTGCACTCCCCTTCCGGCTTTACAACCACTCATCCTACAATGAGGAACATCAAGAAACAAATCGAGCGCCTCCGATCCCGTATCTCCAGTAGAAGTTCGTCTCCAGCGCCTTCTGAAGGCTCCAACACCCAGCCTGGCGCGATCTCCAGTAACCCGAGCACCCTCCCGACTCAAGCCAGGGAGATGGGGCCTTCCTTTCACGAGGCGCAGTTCAGCGGCGTTGTGGATTCTCCAGCGCTCGCAAAGGGTTCCGACTCCGTTCCTATCACCCAACCGGACACACTCTCTGGGGACTACGTTCTCCTGGCTGAGGCCGGATCGAGCACCGACAATCGCTTTCTTGAGGGTCACACTGTTGATTCAGAAGCCTCCGGTGAGCATATCCTCTCTCGAGTCGTGCTTTGACGGTGCGAGCGTCCCCAAAGTGGAAAGGATCGCAGATGTTTCCAAGTACATGCAACATGTTGATCCAAACCTTATGAGCAAATTCGTGCGATTCAGGATTCTCATTATTGGCAGGGCGAATGCAGGGAAGACGACTGTCCTGCAGAGGATCTGTAACTCGACGGAGGATCCGGAGATCTACGACGATCGGGGGAAAAAGGTATTGTTCACCATACTGGAACGGACAGATACTAACGTAGTCGATATGTGCTCAGGTTAATCTCATCATGGGGTCCAGGGAGGTGAGTGTGATGAGTTGCCATAGTGAATGTCCTTGTGATGTCCTGACAATTTGTTCCGCTTTCACAGCGTGGTCTGCATGATATCAATCATGAAATGGTTTTCAAGAGCAATCAGAAACTTGTGTTCCATGACTCACTTGGATTTGAAGCTGGGAATGAGGATGAGTTTGACCAGGTCAAAAGGTTTATTGAAGAACGTGTAGATGCTACCTTTCTGAAGAAGCGCATCCATGCAATATGGTGAGCAGCCATGACAAAATACTAAGTTGAGCTTCAACATAAGTAGGTATTGTATCTCAATGGATCAACTGCATCGGGCAATCACTGTTGCAGAGGAAAGATTCTTTAGTGAATGTGACACTGGAAATGGTAAGATTTTCTGTCAACTTGAATAAAGCAATTCTAATATTTGATGGTAGTTCCTGTTGTAATACTATTCACCAAGTATGATGCATTGATGATACAGGCATTTCAGCCAGAGTATCTGGAATTGCCTTTGGAAGAACAGCAAAAGAGAATGAGGGAGGAAGGAGACAAAATGTTCAAGAGGAGAAATGTATGGGGAGATCTGTGCAAATTCAAGTTTCCTCCCAAAGTGTTTGTACAGTTGGAAAGTATGTGTTTAAATGCTGTTTGCTTTGACTGTTATGAATATTATATCAGACATGGATACATCTGACATAGGATGCAACATACTGCTAGAGAAGACAGCAAATTCATTGAACAATGGATCATTGCAGAGACTGTTGGTGTCTGTACAGCAGAAGAACATTCAACTGTGTATTAAATATGCAGTGAAATAGTAAGGGAGATGGTATTTCACACTCAAGTGAATATTAAAATAACATATTGAAGTGCATTGGAGCCATCTGTAGACATGAAGATCACTTATAACAGGAATGATGATCCAACCAAGAATATAGCAAGCTGGTTTCCCCATGTAAAGGTATTACCATTATAAATATTAATGTAGATAAAAATAATTAGCTGATATTGTTACAATGTAGGTATGTGTAATATAACCTATGAAAGATAGCAATATGAAAAGCTATGCCATGGGATATACTTCCATTGATAGACAGTAGGTGGTCTGATGTGGACATGAGATAAGAATGCTACTGACCACCATGCCATGGGGTGCACTTCCATGGATAGGGAGTAAGTGGCCTGATGTGGATGTGAGATGAGAGTGCTGCTCACTACCATGCCATGGGATGCACTTCCATTGATAGACAGTAAGTGTCTGATGTGAATGTAAGGTCAGAGTGCTGCTGACCATCATGCCATGGGGTGCACTTCTGTTGATAGGCAGTAAGTGGTCTGATGTGTATGTGAGATGAGAATGCTGCTGACCACCATGGGGTGCACTTTAGGATGTAAGTGGTCTGATATAGATATGAGATAGTGCTGCTAACTATCATGCCATGGGGTGCATTTCCATTGATAGGCAGTAAGTGGTCTGATGTGAATGTGAGGTGAGAGTGCTGCTGACCACCATGTTGTGGGGTGCACATCCATTGATAGTTGGTAAGTGGTCTGATGTGGATGTGGGATGAGAGTGCTGCTGACCACTATCCCATGTGGTGCACTTCCATTGATAGAGAGTAAGTGGTTTGATGTGAATGTGAGATGAGAGTGTTGCTGACTGCCATGCCATGGTGTGCACTTTAGGGAGTAAGTGGTCTGATGTAGATGTGAGATGTGAGTGCTGCTAACCATCATACCATGGGGCATACTTCTATTGATAGGGAGTAAGTGGTCTGATGTGGATATGAGATAAGAGTGCTGCTGACTGCCATGCCATGGGGTGCATTTCCATTGATAGGCAGTAAGCAGTCTGATGTGAATGTGAGATGAGAGTGCTGCTGACCACCATGCCATGGGGTGCAATTCCATTGATAGAGAGTAAGTGGTATGATGTGGATGTCAGATAAGAGTACTGCTGACCACCATGTCATGGGGTACACTTCCATTGATAGGCAGTAAGTGGTCTGATGTGAATGTGAGATGAGGGTGATACTGACCACTATGCCATGGGATGCACTTCCATTGATAGAGAGTAAGTGGTCTGATGTGTATGTGAGATGAGAGTGCTGTTGACTGCCATGCCATGGGGTGCACTCCCATTGATAGAGAGTAAGTGGTCTGATGTGGATATGAGATGAGAGTACTGCTGACCACCATGCCATGGGATGCACTTCCATTGATAGGCAGTAAGTGGTCTGATGTGTATGTGAGATGAGAGTGCTATTGACCACCATGTCATGGGGTATATTTCCATTGATAGGCAGTAAGTGGTTGGATATGGATATGAGATGAGAGTACTGCTGACCAACATGCCATGGGGTGCATTTCCATTGATAGGCAGTAAGCAGTCTGATGTGAATGTGAGATGAGAGTGCTGCTGATCACCATACCATGGGGTGCACTTCCATTGATAGTATGTCAGTGGTTTGATGTGGATGTGAGATCAGAGTGTTGCTGACCAGCAAGCTTTTCCATTGATAGTTGGTAAGTGGTCTGATGTGTATGTGAGATGAGAATGCTGCTGACCACTATGCCATGTGATGCACTTCTATCAATAGGGAGTAAGTGGTCTGATGTGGATGTGAGATGAGAGTGCTGCTGACCATCATCTATGGGGTGCATTTCCATTGATAGTTGGTAAGTGGTCTAATGTGAATGTGAGATGAGAGTGCTGCTGACCATCATGCCATGGGGTGCACTCCAGGGAGTAAGTGGTCTGGTGTGGATGTGAGATGAGAGTGTTGCTGACCACCATGCCATGGGGTAAATTTCCATTGATAGGGAGTAAGTGGTTTAATGTGGATGTGAGTTGAGAGTGCTACTGACCAGCATGCCATTGGATGCACTTTCATTGATAGGCAGTAAGTGGTCTAATGTGAATGTGGGATGAGAGTGCTGCTGATTGCCATGCTATGGGGTGCACTTCTATTGATAGTTGGTAAGTGGTCTGATATGGATGTGAGATGAGAATGCTGCTGACCAGCATGCCATGGGGTACACTTCCATTGGTAGGCAGTAAGTGGTCTGATGTGGTTGTGAGATGAGTGCTGTTGACCAGCATGCCATGGGGTATGCTTCCATTGATAGGAAGTAAGTGGCCTGATGTGGATGTGAGATGAGTGCTGCTGACTACCATGCCATGGGATGCACTTCCATTGATAGGGAGTAAGTGGTCTGATGTGAGTATAAGATGAGAGTGCTGCTGACCACCATGCCATGGGGTGCATTTCCATTGATAGGTAGTAAGTGGTCTGATGTGAATGTGAGATGAGAGTGCTGCTGACAACCATGCTATGGGGTACACTTTCATCGATAGTTGGTAAGTGGTCTGCTGTGGATGTCAGATAAGAGTGCTGTTGACCACCATGCCATGGGATGCACTTCTATTTATAGGCAGTAAGTGGTCTGATATGGATGTGAGATGAGGGTGATGCTGACCACTATGCCATGGGGTGCACATCCATTGATAGTTGGTAAATGGTCTCATGTGGATGTGAGATAGTATTGCTGACCACCATGCCATGGGGTGCACATAGGGAGTAAGTGGTCTGATGTAAATGAGATGAGAGTA
>JBBPLV010000917.1:0-13005 GCA_038089975.1 Boletellus ananiceps | reverse complement strand
GAGTGCGAGCGAGGGACAGACGGAACTGTAGATGGCCCGGTGAGGCTTGGGGTCATATGGATTATTGAAATCGATGGAGGATGTGAGATCGTCGAGCTGTTGCTTGTCCATTTCGGCGCGATGTCATTGGAGAGGTTGAGAGAGCGACATGGCGGAGTGGACGTCCACACGAGTCAAGCGGTTGAACACGAAGCTTGCCACCACGGATGGAACTCAACAAGGGCCCGTCGCGGCCATGGCTACTATGCAACGCTTCTCCCCGATGGAGCTTTACTGACCTTTGACCCGCTCCGTCGGCTGGCTGAACGGGTCGTCCGCGGGGGCCGTATCGCAGGACATTCTCTACTTAGCAGGACACCCTCAATACCTCCGGGGCATCGAGTACCGTCGGGTTGCTCCCGTTGGCGTTGGATCTGAACCCGTTGGCGTCGGTACTGGCAACTCAATGGTCGCTTTCGCGATGGTACAACGAATGCTCACGTCCATACCCAAGCCAGCGACCTGGTAGTTCTGACCAACTGCACATAATAGGTGCGTTGTAGCTCTCCAGGACTTTAGAGGTGGCTCGATGCTCCCTCTCAGCTTGATCTGGTGTCGTTTTTATTTTTTTCTCCTAAAGTAATTCCAAGTAACAATGCTCTTTTCCTTCCGACGGATGTGAATGTCTTGACAGTCGCACCCGTCGTTCCAACGGCTCGTGTGCTTTTTTACAGTCAGCTACCAATAATTCCTGCGCTACTACTCATAAGTTCGTAGGGCTCCGATGGCGTTGGCGACGGTGGTGTCTATCCGTGGGTCAAGTATGTTCCGTTGGGCTGGTAAAAATATCTGTATAACTGGCGCCTCCAAATTGACGCCCTGTTTCGATGGTTCACAGAATGACCAGTGGTTGCCCGTTTCCCGGGCCGGTAAAACCAATTTCGGTTGTTCCTTATAGGCCCCGAGCTCCCTGGAACCACTTCGACTGTGGTCACCCGTGGGGGCTATTCTCGGCAGAGCCACGCCTTCCTCTTGTCCTGGGGCCTCGTGACCATCCTTCGGAACCGTATTTTTGCGGTGCCGACGGAACGTGGTCCACCGTGTGTATCCAAGGTTCGACCGAGGACGTGCTTCAGGTGCCTACGGGACTGCGGACAGACCATCCTCACCGAGACTATCCTATCAGGTTCCCCCTTCAGCGATTTCTCTGGACTGAGGGCTGTATTCAAAAAGTCCCTCGTAACCCAAGTGATCATTCAGTTACCGACCAAGTGCACGAGGACTGTTCTGTCCGGGGAGTGGCGGCCAGAAGGCGAATCACCCACTAGCAAGCAAATGCAACGGTGATGGATATGCTGGCTTCAGTCGCAGCATGGAAGGCAAGGCAGGGTGCCACCGTTGGCCCCATACTTTGAGTTCGACAGCGAGGCAACGAGAGCGCTGGGCAGTATACGCCATCACACCGGAAGTGACTCGCAAGTTCAACAAGGACTCGTCGCTACAGCTTTTTGCTGGCGGTGCTTCGATCCCCTCCGTCGGCGTGTTGTATCCCGTTGGCGTTGGAAGCTCTCTGATCCAAGTCCGTCGGCGTCGGCAGCTCCGACGCAGGCTCGAGCCTCCATCTCGGGCAGCGTTCGCGATTGCACGCCGGACGTCCGTGTCGCATCCTGCTTCATACCGAGCCTTGTGGCTTGCCCTGCCAGGCCGATGTCATTGCGTGTCACCAGCATGCACGCTCTTCGTGGCTTTGTAGGTGGCTCCGTTTTCCATCTGACGTTCTCCTGGTTCAGGGTGTCGACCCGACTTGCACGTGTCGCACGCCTCCTTCGGACCGTCTTGCGCAAGCGCCGTCGGTCCAAGCCTGAAGGCGATCTACGTGGCAACGGTAGGGACGGTCACCACCACCCGACTTGTTTCTGCAATCTGTGCTACGGAAACATTTGAGAAAGTAAGCATTCCTTGTCCCACGAGCGTACTAAGAGTAGCTTGGAGGGGAGGAGAACATGGGCACTGGTGGGGGGCGGGGTTTGCGCTCCGAAACGAAGATGTCACGAGCAATCGCGGGCCCCGGTGCATATGCAGATGTCAAGTGCCCCGTAGCCTGTCACGGGCAACGACAATTGGTCGATGATGGGTATTGAGCATTGAGCAAGCGGATAATTCGGTTAACCAGCGCCAAGAGAGATGCTGGACAAGATTCAGGCGCGAAGAGTGACGCAGGGCTGCTCGACCCAAATCGGAGCAGAGGTTGTTGGAAAAGTGAAAAAGTGCGCCCCGTACATATATCACGGCAGTCCGAAAGGCATCCCCAGCGCATGTTATTCGCGTGTGCGCACCTCAGCAACACGCCATTCAGATATTCCTCTTCACTATCAAAATCATCGCCCAGACCAGCGTACTTTCCTCGCTGGAAAAAGAAAAAAGCGCAATCGAACAATAGTGATACACAAGGTGTCCGGTCGTTCATCCGTTTCACCCTACGCGCAACGACTCCACCCCAAAATCCCCCCCACTTGTCCGGTCGAGGTCGTTGAACGGATCCCGCATGCTTCCCGTCTTGGCCCGCCACAGTTGCGTATACAGCGTCTTGATCTTTTGTAGTTCCGCATCCGCAGTCGCCGTCTTGGCCGCGAGTGAAACAAAGATAGCGTTTTGGGTGTGCAAGGTGGAGGCGATCGCTGAAAAAAAAAGCGTGCCAACGTGGACAAGGAACGCAAAGACAAACAATCGACAGTTGAGCGAATAGAATAGACGAAAAACCGGATCGAGACGGACGTACCCTGCGGAGTGGCTTGAGCTTGTACTGCAGTAGAAGATAACTTGCGTTCGATTTGCTTCAAGAGCACAAATGTCAGCAAGAAAAAAAGACAGAAAACGACACTCACTTCGGTCGTGTTCTTGTACCACTGCAATTGCTCTTGCATTTGTTTTGTCACGCGGGTAAAGAATCTAGACGACCGTCATCAGTGAACCGTAATCTAATTTGCAACCCATGCAAAAGAAGTAGCACGCACTCCAATGGGAATGACGCGTAATTTTTGAGGTATATCCCGTGTTGTTGCGGGTTTCTGAACCCGTCGATGACGCGGGTTGCGATGATCGTGTCTTGCACAGCTTGGTCCGTCTTCTCTTTAAGATCCTTGGTGAACAGCGCGTCGGATTGGATGGTCGCGGTGACGTTCAGCAATTCCTAACAAGCGATCAACCTGTAAAGACCCTTGTACCGCAAAAAGGGCAGTACATGATCTCTACCTTGTGCACCTCACGAATGAGCTCCTGGCCCTTTGTGGGTTCCTGCCCGAGTTTTCGCTGCTTGAGATCATTGCTTATTTGCACGCGACCTTGGATGTGGGCACTTGGACAGATGAGAAAACGTATCATCACGGTAAGAACGGCCACTCACTCCAAGCTTTCGAATCTCTTCCGGATATCTTCGGGTAGGTCGTTGAATTTCGTGGCTTTTGAAAACAGAAATGGCCCGGTTGCCTGAGCGGGCGAAACACTAACGAAAACAGGAGGTTGTCAGCCTTCTTCAACAACGATGGTCAAAGATTTCAGACCTCATGGCACTAAGGGTACGTGTCGGTCATCAGGGGCGATGGGAGATACGCAATACTCACGATGACTGTCTTTGCGCACCAAACGGGCCCCCGGTTGGACTAGCGCCGAAAGTCGTTCCGAACGCGGTCGGCTGGGGCTGCGCGGTGCTCCCAAACAAACCTGTACCTGCGGCCGTGGGTTGGGTCTGAGTGGTGGAACCGAAAAGGCTTGGGGTTTGTGTCGTAGTGGCATTTGGCTGGGTCGTGCTGCTAAACAAAGACGTCCCAAACGTATTTTGGGGTTGTTGCGTCGCCCCTGCAGGCTGACCAAACAGCGACGGGGAAGGTTGTTGCGGTTGTGCACCAGCAGCAGGTTGTCCGAACAAGGACGTGGTCGAGGTCTGTGCCCCAGTTGGCTGTGTGGTGCTACCGAACAGGGATGTGCTCTGAGGTTGCTGTGTCGTCGTCGTCCCCGCTGGCTGACCAAGCAGCGAAGCGGAGGGCTGCTGCTGCGTCCCGGTTGATGGTTGGCCGAATATAGATGGCGTCGTCTGCTGGGCCCCAACTGTGGGCTGGCCAAACAAAGACGAAGCAGGCTTTTGCTGCTGCTGAGTGGTACCTGCGGGCTGCCCAAACGAGGACGTGCCCGTTGATTGTTGGGTGTTGCCTGTGCTGCTCGCAGCGGGTTGGCCAAAGAGGGAGGTGGCAGATTGCTGCTGTTGGGTGCCCGTAGTGGGCTGGCCAAGGGTCGTACTGCTAAACAAAGACGTCCCAAACGTATTTTGGGGTTGTTGCGTCGTCCCTGCAGGCTGACCGAACAGCGACGGGGAAGGTTGTCGCGGTTGTGTACCAGTAGCAGGTTGTGCAAACAAGGATGTGGTCGAGGTCTGTGTCCCACTTGGCTGTGTGGTGCTACCGAACAGGGATGTACTCTGAGGTTGCTGTGTCGTCGTCGTCGCTGCTGGCTGGCCTAGCGGCAAGGCGGAGGGCTGCTGCGTCCCGGTTGATGGTTGGCCGAATATAGATGGCGTCGTCTGCTGGGCCCCAGTTGCGGGCTGGGCAAACAAAGACGAAGCAGGCTTTTGCTGTTGCTGAGTGGCACCTACGGGCTGCCCAAACGAGGACGTGCCCGTTGATTGTTGGGTGCTGCCTGTGCCGCTCGCAGCGGGCTGGCCAAAGAGGGAGGTGGCAGATTGTTGCTGTTGGGTGCCCGTGGCGGGCTGGCCAAACGACAATGTCGTAGACGATTGTTGCGGCTGGATGCCAGTCGTAGACTGACCACCAAACGACGACATGGTGGGCTGCTGTTGCTGCGGAGTCCCAGTTGTGGGTTGACTAAAGAGTGATGTGGTCGTCGCGGGCTGCTGTTGCTGAGTTCCAGTGGCAGGCTGGCCAAAGAGCGACGGCGTTCCGCTCGTCTGCTGGGCATTGTTTGAGGCAGGTTGACCGAAGATCGACGTCGACGCGGCCGGCTGCTGCTGAGTACCGCTTGGCACTTGCCCAAACAGAGCCGTCGATGGCTGCTGTTGTGTCGTCTGGGGCTGCGTCGTCGGCGTCGTAGTCGCTGGCTGGGCAGTACTCCCAAAGACGGATCCTGCGGGCTTGTTCTGGCTGAACAACGAGGGCGTTGTTGTGTTCGATCCAAATCTGCACGATAATTAGCACAAACGATACGACACACGATGCTGAAGCGCACCCCGACATGCTCGCGCGTGCTTGACCGAGGAGAGTTGATTCTGTGGCAAAGGCAATAGGTCGAACACGTGATCTTACTACCCAAAACCGGACAAATAGCCCCTGATAGCTTTATTCTCCCGCAGTATTGTCTCTCCCCATGGCCAGGAAGAGAATCATCTCAAACGTGTCGTCTCCCTTTCTCGTCGTCGTGCCTCGAGCACCCACGCCGTCTATCAGCTCTGCATCTGTCCCTGGGACATTCCACGCGATCGACTCTGCTCGACGATGCGCAACAAATATGAACGTCCCACCGGACTCGTCATTCGCTCCAAACTGTTCCCAGCCATCCAACCCGTCATCGAGCAGCCTAGGGCGCACCAGGACGGGCTGGAACGCGAACCAGAGACCGAACGCAGCCCAGAAAGGCGTCTCCTTTGCGAGGCTGCGGATCTTGTAAGAGATGACGACCTTGGCGGGCAGCGCTGACAACGGCGGCGAGGTGAGGTGTATCAGCGTTCGGAGAAGCGGACCAAAGAGTTCCGGAAAGTAGACCTGCGAACGTGTGTTGGGGCGTTGTGAGCGCGTCGCAACGATAAGAACGGGTACTTGCGAGGTCGCTGCAGACGATGTGGGTCAGCCGGCGACGGGAGGGTCCCGGCTGAGAGCGGGCATAGCCGAATTCGGTGGAGATGGCGACAGCGTGGGCAAGGTTGCCCCACGCAAGCGGTCTCACGAAGACGGCGTCAGCGTTGGTCCCCAGATTGTGTCGCAAGAGGGGACAGACGTCTGGGAGATCCGTGGCAATGACGCATTCATCCGTCCTGTTGGCACGGAGTATCGCGCTCGCAATACGCGCCGTAACCACGCCCGTCCCGGATCCAAGCTCGATCATACCGAGGGGCGCGCCAGGGTCGTCCACAAAGGGTGGGTCAAAATCAAGTGCGTCATGTTCGACATAGACGCACAGCGCGTACGCAGCTTCCCTACATAGTATTGGTGCCCGAGGAGTGTTGGAACTGTCGCTGAAGGAAGAGGGGACGGACGTATTCACCAGACCCTGCCCGCGATTCCGTATCTCGAGATTGCTTCCCGTTGTGCCTCTACGCCAAACAGATCTCCCCCATCCCCATCCAAAGGTGCTCTGTCCAGAAAAATTCCAGCATTTGGAGCGATGGAGAGACTTGGCGGAAAGTTTGGATGGCAGTGAGCGTTGGTCATATACGATCGGAGGTGTTTGTGTACGGTTATTAGAATCCAAAGGCTCCACCTTCCATATCCAACCTCGGAGCCAGCCGACAAAACGCGAGATGGCTGGCATGTCTCGCTTAGCTGCACTGCTGAACCATGGCCCCGAGTCTCCAGGTGCCCGACGGCCTGGACGAGCAGGACATCGGAATGCACTCCCACTCTCGCAGAAGCTCTCTGACCATCTCTGACACCGACATCTCTTCTTCAATGTCTCGCCCGGTCTCTCAACTGCAACTCAACCTACTAGGGCAGGTCCCTGCGCCATTGTCCGTCCATGGTTCATTGAAATCCCTCTCGCTCTCGCAAGTCGCCGAAGTACAGCCAGACAGTGGACTTATCGTTCACCAACCCGTCACGAGATCGAGAACCACGTCTCATCTCTTGTTGGCTGTATCAGGACATGGGAGCACAGACGACTCCTCATTCTTTGCGTTCCCGGAAGAAAAAGTGAGAAAGATGCAAGAGTGGGCACTGGCCTTTGTTATTGGTGAGATAGATGTCGTTCTTATCCCGAATAGATATTGAATGCTTTGCACTCAGTCCAATTCGATCTCGATCTTGGACCGGTCGTGCGAGCAGTACACCCACCCATGTACTTGTTTCCTTCAGAGAGAGAAAACATGTCCGTCTTTTGTAAACGTAGTCTCTGTCAAACTGACACGCCTTCGAATATAGCGCGTTCTCTTCGTTCCCGGATTCACTGCAGTTTGAACAAGGTTCAGAGGTTCATTCGTTTAGGATCAGGGTATGCCCCAAGTCCCCTGGAACGCCTGTGGGAGACGTTCACGAGGAACAACGACCTCAGCCATTGGATGGTTTCATGTATGGCTTCTCGCACTTCTATCAACGGAGAGACCCGGCGTCGAAGCGTGGCTATCAACAGGTAAAGTTCAAAGGCGGCGCGGGGAATACCACAGAGGAACTGATGAGATCGTGATAGTCCTCGTTGGTCCTGCTTAGTCGTCATCAATATCCTGCACTATACACCTCTATGATATCCCAACTCGGCCCGCTTTTTCACAAACACGGTGTTCCGATGATCGAGTCAGCATGTCACAACATCGCGAGTTGGTACGTCGTCTCGTTCGCACGTTCTTCATCCTTGCCAATCTCTTAGATGCCAAAGGAAGGCAAAGCCCATCTCTAGGTTCGACTGTCGAACTCGGTTTCTTGGGTTCTGTACTTCATGTCGAGCTGCCTCACAGTCCCGACAGTCAGCAACTTGCCGAAACCAACCGGTTCGAAGAGCGATTCAATCCAACCTTGCACGTTCGTATTCCGCTTTGCGTTCAACCCTTCTGACTGATCATTCACCGTGAACACATAGCTGCTTGCATCCTCTGCGCCCTTTGATCCACCTCCAATACAGCTCTTCGAAGCTTCGTTGGCACATCTGTGGACGCTGTGGGAATGCCTGGTGCTGTGTGAGCCGATCCTAGTCTTTGGTTCGTCGCCCTCGATGACCAGCCAAGCCGTGTGGTGGCTCCGTGATCTCGTGCGCCCGGTCCGTCAACCAAGTTCATCTTTTTTTCTGCGCTGCCAATACCATCATGACTGCATAGATCCCACTTGCGGCGGATATCCGCCCATATTTCACGATCCACGACAAAGATCGCGCTTTACTGGTCAGCAAGGCTCCTCCCAAGACGGGACTTGTCGTCGGCGTTACGAACCCCTTTTTCGAGAGGTCGTGCGCACACTGGCCGCACGTGCTGAGTGTGGGACGAAAGTCACAGTGAGTGCAACGGGTCTCTTTGCCATGCATCCCTCACGGGATATGCTAGTTCTCGCAGGGGGGTGAACCCGGTTGCCATCGGCCCCACGCCTGGATGGCGGACAAAGACGCACCGACGATACATTTCCAAGGATCGGCAACTGCTCAAGTCCCTTGAGAAAGCATTTGGTGGTCGGGAGGCGGAGCGTGCGTCACCGTCCTCCTCAGAGACCGGCGTGATGCTGACGCGGCAGGGCCGGGCAGTGATCCAAGCGTCGCTCGATGTACGCCGACACTTTTGCACTAGGACCAACGCCGTACTCGTTCCGCTTAATCGCTACCTGAACACGCTGATGCCGTCGCCGTTGGAGCGGCGCGCGGGCAAGGCACGCCTGAAACCGTTTAGCTCGAGCGACTTTCTCGCGTCGCTGAAAAAGGGCCCGTGGGCGCTGCCGTTCAAGTCGTCGGGGAAGCAGAGGGAGTTTTACGACAAGTGGCTTCGGTCGCCCGCATTCGGGTTGTGGTTGGCACACCAGGAGGAGGTGATTGGGGCTGTGCTTCGCGACGGGGCGGCGTGAATGTATGGATTCGGTGTGACTAGATTGTTAATAAATACACGCGGGGTGATTTAGAGCGCCACAGGAACACAACAGAGCCAAATAGAGCGCAGTTATTACAGCTCGAGTCGCAACTGAAACTTCGCTCGCTCTCTTTTGCACCGACCCGCCACGCCACTTTCGACAGGCGTCTTGTCTTGTTCTCCTCCACGCGAAGGATTCGTGTGTTTGTCGAGTCTACCTACAAAACTGTATAAACCGAGGACGGAAGGGTCCCGCTTTAATCACAGTCACCTGTATCACTACCTAATCCTGTAAGAGACCCTTCCATCCTTTTGTGCCGCTGATCCTGTAGGGCGCAGTGTCACCCGACATTCATTTCCTGTATATGCGCTGAGCTCTCTCCCTACTCTCTCCTGTCGTCGTCTTGTCACCATCCGCGACCCCTCTCTTTCTTTTTTCTGTGCCTGTTGCTCTAATCATCATGTGCACGTCGGTACTCAACCCATCCTGTCATTTTCTGTCCTCTCTAGTGCAAAACAAGTGTTTACTTGCTCTCCTCGCTCGAACATCTGCTCTTGAGAGTCATGCCTGAGGACGATTTTGATATCTATGGGGAAGACGACGGTTTCGCGTCGAGCAAGGCGGATCAGGTAGGTGGTCACCCGCTCTTTTTGCGCGCGTCTCCTGTGCCGTTTTGCTGACTCGTCACGACGCACGCGTGTGACGAATCATGCAAAAAAAGGAGGACGGATTCCAGGATGAAGTGCAGGTCGAGGAGCCCGTCGAGGCCATAAGCACGGCCGTCGAGCCTGTGACAGGCGACAAGCGGCCCCGGCCGGACGAAGACGAAGACGCGAGGCAAAACACGACCCCGAACGAACAACCCTCGTCGCGCGCGCCCTCCACCTCCAGCATCCCTATCGTCGCGCATCAAGCCAGTCGTATCAAATCCGAGTCGACGGGGCCATCCGACGTGGCCATGAACGGGGGCTATCATCATGCGAGCGGTGGCGGTGGACATGGTGGGAGCAGTGGCGGTGGCGGCGGTGGAAACGTGGACCCGTCGATGATGGGTTATGATGCGTTGTATATCGGGGATCTGCAATGGGTCTGTTCTTTTATTCCTGTCCATTCGTTCTTTTGGCGTATCATGTGTTCTGAGTTGTTTACGTTTTTTCTTGGTGCATTTTCTGTTTTACAGTGGACAACGGACGAAGATTTGCGTCAAGTGGCTCTGAATGTCGGGGTTGCGATCGACCACCGAGACATTACGTTCTCGGAACACAAGGTGAACGGCAAAAGCAAGGGGTGCGTGCTCGACGGGACCCGGGACGTGATTGCCATCATCTGACTGGAGGCGATTCGCAGGGTCGCCTATGTCGAATGTGGAAATTATGAAAGCGCGAACACTCTCAAGGCGTGGTTTGATAACAAGTGCGTCGCACATTGTCTGCTGGCGTTTTGCAGTGACGGAGCTCTTTTTCTCCAGCGACTTTCAACATAGGCGCGCGACCGCCACATTTACATCTTCCTCGCAAGGAAATCCGTTCCGGACGCTTCCCAAAGGTCAGCAAGGTGCATCTATGTGTTTGTGTGCGTTGCTGATGGTTTAACGAACAGAACCCCCGCCGCGTGAACAGCGGCAGCAGGGTATGGCAGTACAACCTAGTGGTGGGCCCATGGGCCGTGGCGGCGGCTACCGTGGAGGAGGCCCTCAGATGGGTGGAGGCGGCATGATGGGCGGCGGCGGCATGCAGCGCGGAGGAGGGATGATGGGCGGCGGAATGATGCGGGGCGGCGGCATGCCAAACATGATGGGTGGCATGGGACCGATGGGGATGCCGGGCATGGGCATGATGAACGCGATGGCCATGGGCGGCATGGGCAACATGGGCAACATGGGCATGGGCGGGTTCGGCGGCGGCGGCATGGGCACCGGGTTCGTGGGCGGCGGCGGTGGGGGCGGACGGGGCGGGATGATCCCGCAAGGGCCGCGCGGCGGCGGTGGGATGGGCGGACGCGGCGGAATGGGTATGAGCTTTTAGCCCGGTCTCTTTTCTTCTCTTCTTGATGTCTCTCTCTCGCGCGCGCCGTGTTTTCTTACGGATGGTCCTCTTGTGGATGTATTCGTCTATAGGCATGGGAACGATGCCTGGTGGTCGCGGCGGTGGAGGTGGCTATCAGCAGGGCATGCAAGGGCACTTCAATCCGGCGTTCATGCAGCAGCAGCAAGGACCACATCAACCCAAACGATTTCGAGCCGAGGATGGGCACCGAGGGTAAAAAGAAGTAGGAGGGTTCTGTTTGTTGGCGCATGAGGACGTCTCTCTCCATTTATGTATCCCGTCTTCTCTTCCTAGCATCACGCACGCACACGTTAGAAGAGAAATAACATATCCAACATGTTTTGTCAATGGGTTTACTTGTAATAATAATCGACCGGTTGTCAGTTACTGTACCTGCGAGTGCGGGCCGGCGATGGAGCGCGGCGCCATAAATGTATCGGTCATTCGCCGGCCCGGGTGAGCGGTTCCACCGACTTCACTCCAAGATCTCACGTACCAACAACTTGCTCTTCCCCGTGTCGAAAGTGTTGCAAGCGCGTGCCACGCGTCACGATACGTAGCCAATTTGTCATTCAATATTCGACACTTTCTCAATGACAGGGCCGATGGTAACATCTCGCACAAGCGCATGCCACACTATAGCACTAAGAAGCGCGGCCGTAGTATTGGAACAGTTCGTCTTCCCCGCCTTTGTACTTGGTGATTACGATCTATAATCCGGGTGAGAAGATGCTCGCATAGAGAAGTGCGACGGGATAACCTCGTCATTCTCAACCTTCCACCCGTAGTCTTGCTTGTCTCCAAGTGTGATGCTTTTCACAGGGTGGTTTGAGCGCGCCATATAAAACGACTTCGAGGGAATACTCACGGGAAGACGGTTGTCAGTGGTGGGTAATGCCATGCCGTGTCGTGCTCCGGGTTAGTGGAGGCGATGATCTTGCCGTCCAGTACCCCAACGTAAGGATATCCGCCTACGCCGAAATGAATCTTGCCGTTCTCGTCGGTGCGCTCTTTCCACTGTAAGTGACGGGTAAGCGTTAGGTATAGCAAACGACGGTGAACCACAGTACAATATAATTGGGATCATTATCCTCGGGTCCGATGCGGGCGAGCTTGAGAGGCTGCCAAGTGGGTCGAGAAGGGTCAACACCAATGCGAGGGTCGCCCTCGAGGAGAGAAAGTAGCTTGAGAGGATCGCTCATGGCAGTTCTGGAATGAGGAGGATGGGTGAGTTGCTCGCTTTTATGTCCATCGAGTCCTGGGAGAGCGGTCCGTGCACGACCGCTTGCGGGCAGGGGGTTATGCTCAGCCTCCCAAGACTGGGACGTTCCAGACCGGGATACGGTCATGGAGTTGTGCCGTGGCACGCCTTATAACCCATGTTCTCAGGCTTTCCCCCCTTTTAAGCTGTGCATGCTAGCTGACCCTCGAATACGGGCACCCAGGAATGATTCTTTACCTCTCCTAGGAACCACTCGACAAATTCCGGATGTGAGCGGTCATGCAGTACGTCTCGGGAGCGACCGAGGTTGGGCTGGACGAAGCTAGGCCACTTCGCCGGGGCTCTCCCGATCTCAATGTCGTGCTGAATGGAAGACTCTTCAAACTTCAGTACATATGCTCGTCCCATCCATGTACAACGTTCAGTTACCGCACCTCTGTGATGGCCGCTGGCGAGTAAGTTGCGCCCGGCAGCTCGTATTGTTCCTTGAATCTCGTCAACGTGTCCCTCCTGTCTTGGTATTCCCATGCCAGAATAACGTTCCCGAGCGCCCTCGCACATCGAGTCTCGCCCAGTTACCGCGACAAGGATGTCCTAGTTAATTGAAGCCATGGTGTTTGGTCGTGACGAAGCTAACCCACGTCGTCGGGATTCTGATTGAGCGTTTTTCCTCAAGACCGATAAGAATGCCCCGATGTTGCATTGTTCCATCAGCTGGTCGTCAGAAAAAAAACTGGGCGCCCAGGAACAGAACATGGTTGTTTTCGTCTCGTAGCGTTCCTCCTGGTCTGGCCCTCAAGTCTCTAAACCACCCCTGATCAGTTCCAATACTGTTGGAGATCTCACTCGGCGTGATCAGTACATACTTACATGATCGTAGTCAGCATAGTGTGCGTGTCGGTAGTGTTAGTTTTGGTCTCGCCCCGTCGTGCCTCGCTCGCCTGATTCTCACAGGAACCTGGCGGAATGTTCTTGGCTTTGGCGTGGGCGCACTCGGCCA
>JBBPLV010000916.1:0-13023 GCA_038089975.1 Boletellus ananiceps | reverse complement strand
TCGACATTCGCTCGACCTGGTCAAATCACTCCCCCCAAATCTCCAGCGCGCTGCGCGGGACGCGTACGCGGTGAGCCTGAGGACCGTGTTTATCGTCTCGTTGTGTACGATGATCTTGTCCTACATCGCCCGCCTGCCTGTAAGTTTTCTCCCTCTCCTCTCTAGCGTGATTTTGGTGTAGCCATGTGTATGGGACGGGACGACGGCTCACTCGGCTTTTGTGGACAGATTCCGGAGGCCCCGTTGGAGAAGCAGCGTGGGTATATAGATCGGAGGGATGTGGAATCGGAGTCGGGATCCAACGCGAATGAGCGTAGCCCCAGATCCGAATGACAGATTCGCCCATCGTACTTGGGAGTACGCCGCGGAGAATAGAATGTTCCCAGAAGCCTTTGACCATGGACAGATCACGTACATGGACGTGGATCAGTCACTGAGAAAGCTCACAGTATGGACTTGAAAGAACATGCGGGCATACTACAGCAATACACTGCCAATTATTTAACCGAGTGTCTGGTGTGATCTGATTTCACCGACCATCCAAGGATCCAAAGATATAACACGCTTTCCCTTCTGCTGCCAGTCAAATTTCTCTTTGTTGTAGAATAAACACAGATACTTATTACAAATGTCAAGTTCTCCAACCCTTTCTGCTCATTCCACCTGTCTACGCTTCCAAGACCGTGCTGAGCCTCTTCACTCTTAAAAAGAGCCTTTCGAAATCCAGTAGCCCACCCACGCGTCTGCCTCGACCTCGCCGATCGCCTTCATGTTCGCCATCGTGGGGCTGACCTGCTGCACCTTGGCGGTGCTAAAGTTGGTCATCCCCCCCGCTTCGGTAGCGCTTAGGCCAGCGCTCCGAACAGCTTGGTCTCCACGCGCCAACGAACGGAAGAACTCGAGCAACTTGATCGCTGGCTGTGTTTTTCAAGCAACACAAACACGTCAACCGACCCATCCATCTTCCCATACTTTTCCCAGGCGCACACGGCGGGGAAAAGAAACGAGAAACCACTCACAATCTTCACCAGGTCGTCCTCTGACGCATTCTCAGCCTTCTTTTCCAACAGCGCGAACCAGTCCCCAAACGACACGATCGGGAGGAGGTCCTTGTCGTCTTCTTTCCCGAGCACCTTTCGCTTGATGATCGCACGTCGCACGAACGCGATGACCTCCGCCCAACGGACCCCGCGCGGGTTCACAATATTGAGCGCGGGCGGCGGCGCCGTCTTGGCGAACGCCGCCTCTAGGATTGCAGAGGCGACCTCTTCCTCGCGTAGCCATGACACGACCTAGACGGCCCACACAAAAAGAAGAAACGAATCGTGAGCACGACAAACAATCATGTCAGGTTCATCACTCACACCGACGGATTCCGGGAGCACGCCAAGGGCGACACTGGATTGGACGATGATCGGGAACCAGTCCGTAGTGGCCCACGATCCGCCATGCCCGCCAGCGATCTGGCCGATGCGGAGGGACGTTGCATGCAAGCCACTCTTCACAATGATCTACCGAAAATAAGGGATCAAACGTAAGAACGAAACAATCTCCCAATACGGGGGTAAGTAACCCCCGATCTAGCAGAGGAACTTACCCGTTCGGTAGCGTATTTGCCCTCTCCATATCCCGCTCCGACGGCTGCAGATGGTTCGAGCTGCACTTCCTCTGGGAAAGGACCGTTGGCGTTATCCCAAGACTGCGCAGATCCGATCGAAGAAGTGAACAAGAAGCGGAGATTCCCCCTGCGTGCCGAAGCCAGTCCAAGATCAACCAAGTTGCGGGACGCGCGGATGCTGTCCTCGAACGAAGAGATTGCCAGATTGAAGTCGAGACGCCACGCGTTGTGTACGATCAACGTAACCGACTTCCGAATCTGAGAGAAGATGACATGCGTCAGCAGGCTGCAATCTTTTCGATGAGGTAAAAGCCCCGTACCTCTTCGTACTGGGTTGTGGATAGACCACACTTGTCCAAGGAGGCATCCGCTTCCACGTAGACAAGCTTGTTCGACTTTAGCAGGTCGACCGCAAGCCCCCTGTCTTTGAAAGCCGACTGTTGTCGTTCCGCAATCGACTTGCTAGACGAGGGTCGGTTGAAAGCGAAGACACGCTCGACCGCAGGGTTCTTGAGAAACTCTGACAGTAGGAAAGATCCGAGACCGCCCGTACTACCGGTAAGAAGTACAGCGGCCGGCTCGATCGATGGGGTGCTCGACAATATGCCATCGACGGGTCCGTCCAAGCCGACGGAGTACTTCTCGATGATAGCATTGATGGCATGCTTGTGTTGCTCGATGAAATCTTGCCCTTGTCCGGCGCCATCACCACCCACGAGAGCAGCAATTCGTGCACTGAGGAGCTGGATTGTTGGGTTCTCAAAGATAACATTGGGCGGGATATGAGCAGCTGCCTTCTTAACCTCCGGATCCGCAGATTTCCGTAAAGCGCCCAATATCCGGTTTCGAAGGTACGTGACGCTCAAACTGAGAAAGAACAAATGCAGCATAAGCAATACCATTGGGGTTATTTCATACGATACTACGCACCTGTCAAAGCCTTGACGGAACAGGTCGGCATGAGGATCGACTACACCGCTGGGACTGATGGCGCGAGCATGCTCCAACAACCATGGTTCAAGCACGTCGCTGGTCCACGCTGAGGGCCCAACCAAGCCATCTGGGCCTGCCGAGCTTGCTTCCACCGCATCATATCTTTGGTGGGGTCTCAGATTCAGCCCACACAGCCATTACGAAACACTCACATCGCATCGATCTCTGCTTCGTAAGCATTGAGGGCCGCCTTGCGCTGAACGGTACCCTTTGCAGCACGTGCCAAGGGCTTGTCACTACTCGCGATCAGAATCAACTCCTTGAAAATTCGACTGAACGCTGGAGATGGCTTGTTGGCTTCTTCGATCACGGGCCTTTGTTCGCTTCAATAAACGAGCTTGTTCAATTAAAGGCGAAAATACACACCAGATTTCATTCCTGAACTGGGCCACAGCTTTCTCGTCGTTGACGTCGATTTCATGTCCTGGACTAGGTTCGATGAGAACACCAACTTGGTTTCGCTCCCGTCCGAACACCACGGCCCCCTGCACGAGCGGAGAAGATCCGATCACATCCTCTATCGGGGCAGGGACCGTCTTCTCCCCGGACGCCAGAATGATGACATCGTCAGCCCTTCCGACACTGCAAACAAATATCAATGCTACACCAGGGTACGAGCCAACTGGGTCACTCACATCCGCCACAGGTCCTTCGTTGGGTGCTTCGCGAACACGTCCGACGTCGCATATCCCTTCACGTCGGACAGATTCTCTACTGCCATGTAATGGGCATCAGTCGTCTGCTCGAGCCCATTAGCTTATCCCGGAAATAGCCCAAGAGAACTCGTACCAAGATCTGTAATTCGTACGTGTCGTCCTCTTGTGGAGCCCATCTGATCTTCGGCTCGTCCTCGAAGCCCATCCATACCCAATCACCTTCACCGGTAAATTGTCCGTGGGGCTTAGTCACGAGAATTCCAAACTCTGTCCCGCCATAGCCGCTGACGAGGTGTACTCCGGAAGCGCGCAACTTCTCTCCGTACTTGAATGGCAGCGGGCCACCACCGAAACACTGGCGACAGTGAGCTAATAAAGACCAAGCAGATTGAATCAAAGTGTACTTACGACCCAGTCTAGTTTCTTCAAAATACCAATGGCTTCTTCTGTTGTGGGCACCTGTTCGAGGAGTGTCGGGACTAACAAAAGAACATTGGAGGGCACTTTTTTGAGGTGCTCGAGTATGCTGTCGCCCGTCGGTATCACTGGCTGACCAAGCGGATCATTCACCGTACGGGGGGGATGGACCACAGCGGTGACAAGCTGTGAAATCGGTGCATACAGTTGGGTGGAGATACCATAGACATGGAATGGGGGCAGCGACGCCACAGCCAACCGACGTGGGGGTAAAAGCCCAGCAAATACCGCAGTGCAGGCTACAGATAATCAGCAACGACACCGCGAAATAGTGCACGGAAACGTACGCCTTGCCAACCATTGAATTTGGATTCTATAAGTGTGAGCAATGGGTTTAGGAAATCCAGTGCTGCCTGAAGAATGAATGTAGATGGCAGGCGAATCCAAATCTGGACGCTTCGATGCGGGAGGGTACGGAATAAAGAGGTCAGCCACGACCTCGTGCCCGAGCTTTGGATACACAGAGTGCAATGCCGGGACCTCGAAAATGGTGAGTTCGGCACCTTCGTATTCGCGGCGAATGTCGTCAATCAGTCCCTTGTGAGCGTGACCGAGCGTGACGATACGGGAACAATTGGTCTTGTTCATTAAATGGACAGTGGCCGCAGCAGAGTTCCTAGGGGAGGCTGGGAATGGCTAGACCCTGTGTGAGAGCGCGGCCCCAAAAAAGTTAAATGTACATACAACCCAGCCGGCGACTGATAAGCCAGCGACAACAGCATGGTGCAATATCGTATCCGTGTTGGCGATAACGAGGACAACCTCTCCATCCTTGCCTTGACGAGAAGGGCGAAGAGCATGCGCGACCCGGTGAGCAGCTCGACCGAACTCGAGATATGAGATTTCAGTCACTGAGCCAGGAGTGCTTTCATTGGCATAAGCAAAGATGGGGTACGTAGGGTTCTTTTCGATGTGAAAGTTGATCAGGTCGGGTAACAAGAGCGAGCAATCGAGGGGAGGAGGCACGCGAATGGGAGTGGCCATGGGCGGTCAGAGACGATGAGTTACTCTGGGTGATCGCAGCGATTATATAGCGCTGATCAAACCAAGATTCTAGAAGGGAAATCGTCCACGGAGAAAGGAATTAGATACCGTAAAGTCATCAGTGCAATGTCCACCACCCGCATACAGTCGAATGATTAGGACCGGCATCACTTCTCCGGAGGTTAGCTGAAAAAAAAAAAAAAAAAAAAAAAAACAGCCTAACTTGGTTTATACACCAACGTCAACGGTCCTATGTCTTGCCAGCTAACCGCGAAAGGGATCAAAGAAATAGAAGAGCCCATGGGACACCAATGGCTGGTCTAAACCCTGGGAAAGGCTTGCACCATTATTGAGTCGGAGCCGAGAATCAGTTTGACTCCGCACGCAAACGCCGTCAGGTTCCCGGGCCCGGCTGGGGAGATATCCGGGGCCGGACTGCCGTCATATCAGCGCTGCAATCAGCCCTGCACTACTGAATCAGTCAAATCCGCCATACAACGACCAACGCCGCAGACCTGGCGCAGCTCGAGTCTCATGAAAACCTAGCCGGATCGGTCTGAATAGGCCCCCGACGACGCTCCATCCTATGATTCCTATCGGCAGAATTGGTGCCGTCTCATTTCCGAGTCGTCGCGTTCATCGGAAATACTCCCCTCGTAATCTGCCAGCAATCATGCACATGATGACTGCGATGTCATTGCTAGTCTATTCTCGTAATACCCGGGTCGGAGTGATAACGGACGTGTTCAGTCAAGAGGACATTTCACTCAAACGTCCGTAATCGGACGAATGTCGCTCAAATCTGTAAAGCCTTTGCAGCGTCTACAATCTGGCAGATGACCTGACCTGGATGGTAATTTGTTCGCGGCAACGGCAAGTCGCCAACCTACGAGGGCGCCGGGCATAGTGCGCGTTACAGTTTGGGACCTCATGACGCTCGCCACGATCAGTCTCAGCCGTCGGTAGTGTATCACTGCTAGCACGCAGATAGGCTAACCAAGCCCAAGCAGGAACATCACAGTGCCGTATTTCGTGACCGGCCCCGGCCCGTGTGTCTGCCTTGGCACTTCCATGTGAATCGGCTTCGCGAGTCTTGTCATACTGGCTATCACATACACTGCGGTGGTTTCATCATCCTCACCGCCGCCTCGGTGGTACAGGATCAAGGCTCCGGGTAGCTTGGGTCTCTGAGCCCACGCGCCATCTAGATACGGCGAAGGATCCCACGTTTGATCGCTCCCGTGTCAAACGTTAGCGATCACCGATCCATCATCCAGGGATGGGCAGCATCCGAATTGATCATAGGGTCATGACCCCAGGCCCAAGTCACCAGGCCATCCAGTGGTCGTGTGTCTTGTGAACACGTCCAAGGACGTGGGGTCCAAGAGGCGCTATACTACTTTGGTATGCAATATCCACCTTCCACAGCACCATCTAGTCCCGGAAAGAGAGCGGCAATTACATACCTGATATCATGTGCCGGTGCTCACGGAGATATCCCACGTCCAGCGCTCACCCGGTGGTCGTGCAGTGTCGATCGGCGGGGACGTCCCCCAGAGGTAGAAATCAGCCCCCTTCCTAGCCAGCGCCGAGCGTCCACTCACTGGCTGGGAGCGCCCGTTCCTCCCCTTCTATAACTCGTCACGCTGAACAAGACAGGATCCCTATCGTTTGGGCCTTGGGCCTGGGCTTGCTAACTCCATCGGGTCCAACATGAGCGCAACCGTGGCCCTAGGAGAAGGCGTGTGAGTGGCGCCAATCAGAAACGGTTCTTCAAACCTCTTCCTCGGCGCGCACGGGAATCGTTCCCTCCCCTATATTCTTCTTCCTCTTTCATTTCAGCCGGAAGCGGGTGGCGGCGGAGTGATCTAACTTGTCACTATCTTCCTCGCTCCCTCTCGCGCACTCGCCCTCCTTTTACCTTTCGACACCCCCTTAATGAACCCTCCTCTACCTCGCCAGATGAGTCGTACGCGTGCACGCCAGTGAGAGTGGTCATACACGGGACCAGCGAAGACAACGTGACCCTACTTTCATCGAATTGTGTTGGACTTCGTCTTATGAGCAAACTCTAAATGTTAGCCTACTATGTCTGTCCAGAATAGGTTTCTCACAGACAAGGAGACGAGTATACATCACAAGAGATAAAGCGTGCCGTTGCATCCTGGTCCACCCACCACATGCCCTACACATATATGTACAGCCATCCCCACACAACCTATATATAACGCATGTACGCTTGGTATTGCACAAAAGCAAGAGAAACAACCAACGATGGGGTCAAAAAGAGTAAACGCGGGCAATCACATCAGCGGACACACATATCAACAAGGCCTGTGCTGGGATAGTGACCACAGCAACCACCAAGGGTGGACGAAAAGAGATACGCCCAGGAGGAGACGTACAACATCCCCATGTACGAGTACAAACAACAGCTAGAACGATAAAATAGGACAAGAATGAGAGTTTTATAAAGAGATGATGTTGCGAGGGCCAGCTGGCACGTTGTCACAACGTGTCCCGCTGCCAGTCTACCAAGCGTTTCAATTGTTCGAGTGTTAAGAAGATGAGAATGGTGGTTGGCTGGAGACGCGTCCATGCGGGGAGCCACCCTTTAAGCATAAACATTGGCCCTTCGTTCTTGAGGGACGTTCGGATCACGCCGAGTGTCGACTGTGAAGAGACTGTAGGCATGAGTGTGGCGCTCAGACAAAGAAATACGTACACTAGATCCAGGTCCACTCGCGTTCATGATGCGGCTCTTGAGGACATCGGCCGGCGAACAAACTGTGGTAGCTACGGTGCCCTGCCAGACCCACATCAGAATCCATTCCGAGACGACAGGGAGCTGATAAGAGAACACACGGCAGCGAAACTTGCAGCAAAATGGCAATAAATATTATCTTTGAAGTAAGGTGTCTTCAAAAGTTCAGATTTAAAAAAGTCGTATCTGAATACAAGGTTAAATATGGATCATCTTCGGGGGCAGAAATGATCCTCACGAGGCAAGTTGACTCGAGTTCATCAGGACGCTTCGGAATACATTCGGGCCGACACCACGGACAAGGGATGAAGGTCCTTCTTCGCGAACCATCTATGCAAGCCGCAATCGTATTTCGGGTTGATCGCGCACAGCCAATAGAGAGAAACGAGAAAAAATATTAGTATCCCAATGCCTCTCTGCGAACCGAGGACGTGATAAGAGAAAATGGAAAAGGAGGTTTTAAAAATGCATAGAACAAGCCGCATGTTCGATATCTAGGTTTACTATGCTAGAAAAATAAGTTTCCAGAAATAAGTCACCAGGGCCATTCCACTGCAGGAGGCTGGGTTGATAAATAGGGCTAGAGTCTTTCCACAGTTGCGCGGGATGTGTGGAGGTAACGCGACTAGGATGACAGCCTCGCACCGGTCAAAAGCTGTATAAGCGATGACCATGCTGGGTATCAAAAAAATGCCCAGCCTCCCGATACATCGATATGATTCTGGTCCTCCACGGAACCTACCGCCACAGCCGATGCTTCCAAGCCAAGGAAAATATGCACCGCGAGAGGATGTTCGGATATATAGCGCGAACGTGAAGGGGCCATGTGGTCGACGATGGAGGTGAAGGGTGGGACGATCAGAAGCCCAGGGCAAAAGAAAGGAACGTGTACTCGCAGGTTCACGCGATGGAACGGTCACCCGGCCGACGCGAAGAAGAGACGGAATGCAACGGGACGCGAGGGAAGAATGAATAAAGAAACGAAAGCAGAAAAGCCGCTTACACGGAAGAGTGCATCGAAGCAGTGTTTATAGTTGAATCGTTTTTCTGGAGGCTTGGCGAAGTCGCCTTGGAGGCGAACCTACGTGAGCGAACAGTAGGATCAGGAGATGCAGAAGTGGTCACGTGATGCGGGAGAGGAACGGAAAGGAATGCGTCAGCGGACATGTGATATTGGATAGATGGGCAATACACACCATGACGACCTCTGTTGGACGGTGGGAATGAGAAAGGCAAGCAGAGGTGGGAGAAAGGACACATACCACCGGGGTTGCCGACCACGCCAGCAATGCTCCCAGCTAATAAGTCGGGTTAGGACGATCCGAAAGACATGCTGTGGAATATAACGCACCCATGACACCAGCAGTAGCGAGGACCCATGGAGACGACTGTGGGGTTGCGCCGAGGATCCTCTTGCTCTCGTCATACGCCCAGAAGCGACAGAGACTGTAGCTCATCTGACGCAACCAAGTGCCTGTAATGCCATCGTAGAGACCCCTGACACCAGCCGTCCTGACGGTCTTCTTTATGGAGTCGATCATGCGTTTATCGCCCGAGGCCTGCAGGCGGACCTTGGTGAGATCGAGAGGGTGGGTGATGGATGCAGCGATGGTGGCAGCGACCCCACCAAGATAGAAGGGGTACGGCTGCTTCTTCTTGGCTGGGGGGGCGGGGACGACATTGGCGACGGGCGGGGCGGTGGAGACGGTGGAGGCCATTGCGGACGAGGTCGATGACCCGAATTGGACAGGCGTCTATATAAGAGGGCTGGTTTATTACCTAATCCGAAACACTTTGTCGCGCCGCCGTGTGCGACCGTGACGGCCGCCTGAGACCTAAACCTGCTGATCGGCCGACGACCCAGCCACTGCCCGCCGTGTGTCGTAGCCCAACAGTCCACATCTTGCAGGGACGTTGGCCGCTGGTTCTACGACGTCCGGCCAATTTCTCCAACAAGGGTTCCTTCTATGCAGGCATTCTTGAGAGAGGCGATTAGACGTGGTTCCTCGGTGGTATGACCTGGCGTCATTTTGTCGAATCATATATTTTCAAAAAGACATGGTAGCCATGCAGGGTGACAGGTGAATCACAGATCACAGATATGGCTCTCACTGATGTCTAACTGTATATCTACTGGGCCAGGCAATTCGGACATTTTGTCTCTCAGGATGCTGGGCCATATGCCTGTGCGGATCATTTTTCTCTCCTATATGCTTCCCAGGCTTCTTCTCTACCCAACTAGAGTCAAGCGATTAGTTAATCCTGGCGGTGCAAGCTCTGGATATTTGCATAGCTTCATACCAAGTCTTGTCTTTCGTCGGGTCCCGCCTTGCGCTCCGCTGCAGTCTGCTTTGTTGGCCCCTTCCTCATGCGGCGCACCGTTATCGACGAATCCCCCGTTCATCTTTGCATTCTGTTCTTATTGCAATATTCCCTCGTTACCCCAAATTTCTCATCGCTTGGTGTTTCACTTATGCGAGTGTGCACTGCCATCCTCCGACTTTCGTTCGCTTTCGTTGCACTCGTCCTGTTCGTTGTCTTATCTTCCCTTCCACTCTACGTCTCCCTTTTCTGCCGAGCTCTCGCTCGTGTTTTGTCTTTTCCATGGTCGCCTGTCCACCTGTTCCCGCTTGCTAGTTTTGGCGACTTCATCCTATCACCTGCGTTCCACCACCTGCTTTTGAATGTTATGTCATCCCATTTCACGGCCGTCATACCTCCCCGACTTCATACGGTGTCCATTGTTCATATGTTTTGGTCTTGGATCCATTCTTTTCTCTGCTGCGTCCTGCTCCATTCCCCGTAGGTTACATGCTTCTTGTTGTAGATCACTTATCTGCTTCCCCAAAATCTCGTTCTGTGTTACATTCTAGTTGTTTTGTTTCTATCGTACATGTTCTCTGCGCCTCATCTATCTTTGTCTTCACTCCATCCAGATAGGCTTCATCTGTCCAAGACAATCCGAGTCAGTCACAGGGCTTGCGCACGATCTGGTGGTGTCCAACATCAAAATTCATCATTCTTTCGTTCCATGCTGCAGCCTGTGCATATTGAAAGGGGGTGGAGAATCTCCTTCGCGTCTACGTACTCCCTCGAGTTCGCTCACAACCGGATACATTCTCAGCGGGAAGTTCGGCGATCCCTCTGGAACGGCAAATGTAACCTCATTTGCGGCCCCTGGCCGAGGCCGAACGGACATGAACCTGACCGATTTAGCGGAGCATGGGATCGACAAGATCCATAACGTTGGTACAGCGGTTATCGAGGGTCTGCAGGTGCTCTGGGACCACTGCCGAATCTACGGCGCGCAGCACATGGGGAAGCCAAAGTTCGAGTGGTTTAGCATGGGCGACAGCAAGCCCGCCCTCACTGTGACGCGCATCATTCAGGAACGCTACGCCAACCCCTGGAAGTGAGTCGCGCCCTCCGTGGTAGGTGGACTGTGAACGTCTGATACTTTGAATGTGGAACCCAGTGTCACTGCCAACGCAGTGTCAATGACTGCGGTCGTGCCGCTCACTGTATTGAAAGTTTCGTGATTTCATAGTTGGCACTGGAAAGGGGGATGTCCAAGAAGAATCCTATCAACACTCGACTTTTGTACCTAAGATCATTGGCCAATCCAGGATTTCGGGTTGGCGGACCGCCCTTTGCCGTTAAAGGTCACGCCTCCCAAGTTGATGCTTGACCATCACCTGGACCCGAACGCGCCAACGACTCAGTAACGGAACTAGCTTGACAGTCTCGTGCTCTCAGAACGGTTGTGGCGGGCCATGACTGTAATTCGGAAAATCTGCAAGTATTTGGCAGGAAAATGAACGCGGTGAACATTCCTTCTCAGGCTGTTCCGGCGGTGTCTTCAAGTCGTTCCCTTGGCGCTCCGAGTAGTACTAGGACGATCTGCGCCCATGCTGTAACTTTACATCTATTCCCCATCCCGGTTCTTCTGGCTGATGTTCATTAATATTTGGCTTAGGGTTTGTGATTCATCTGAGAAGGCTTTCATGCTAACTAAAAATCGAAGGCTCAATTCGCTGTCTCGTACGTGTTTTGTGAACGAAGATGCAACATGACCGTATGGCCACAGCGAGTGCTAATTTGAGTTCCCCGTTTGCATGTGAGTCGGATGGCGCACATTTACTCTGCTTGATGGAACTCTAGCGCTCGCCAGTTCGGCAAACTTTTCTATCTCAAGGAGTCCATCCGCGCTGCTCGTATCAACTCTAAAACTCACGCGACGACTGTCATCTACAGTGAGTTTGATTTCTCTTTCTTGTCACGTCTTGAATCTGTTGCCTACACGTCCCAGAAGTTGGTCAAACGTCACTCTTGCCTCGGCCTATCGACCTCGTCTCACATTAGCTTAGCGCATTTTCGAGGTTCTTCGCGAAGAAGCTTTGCGTGAGGGGGGGTTCTATATTATCCTTCGATCTCACTTCCGTAACTGGCAAGAGTAAGTGTTCTGGTGAATCCCCGCGGCATTCTTTGGGTGGCTTCTTCATTCCTAGTGCGGGAAGACACTGCCATGCAAAGAGCCTCAAGGCCTCAAGGCTGATAACGTGTCTCAATGGTCCCCTTCTACACGTAGGATGCGCCCTTGGTCGGAGTTCTTGTTTCCCAAGGGCGGTCATGGTGAGCCTGGCGAATTCTTCTGCGTTTTCGGCGACTTTTCGCCTCATGAATCAAGGTGATACCACCCTCAGAGGACGGTTGGTGTGCATCAGAATAAGAACGACGGCCAATGGGTTCATCCGATTTGATGTAATCAAGGTGTAAAGACCTGTTTTCGATGGTATAGTAGAGGGGGTAGCTCTGTCTTTCTGACTTGTGCATCCTGGGCTACGCAGCGCATCTACGAATTGTAATAATATGTGTTGGAGTAATTAGCGTTCAGTTATCGTGATGGAGTCCGATACTATCGGATGTTGTGCCTGCAACAGGCTTGAGTTGTTACGGGTTTGTTTCCAAGTGCTGCCTCGTGTCAATGGGGCGTAATTAGGGCGCTTGAACTTGCTGTGCGTGTCTCAGTCCGTTCCCAATTTCCACTTGCTCAACTGAGCCTCGCATGAATCCTGCTCTCCCCTCCAACCGTGTTCCTAAACTCAAGAAACGCTTCCAAGATGTTCTCTCTGGGTCGGTCAAGCTCGATTCCCGTGGCGCCACTCTTTTCCTACAAGGGCTCTCTGCCCAAGACGACCCCGCAGCATGCCTGGATGCAATCACCAAGAGTGCCCTCGGTCTGTCTTCAGTCCAGTCTGCGATACGATACGATCTATCAGTCGATTTCATGAATGGAGTGGGTTCCGCCACCCTGCAACATCTCTTGAAAGCCTCCGACGTGGGAGGCGACACCCTAGACAACCTGTTGTTCCATGTCGTGGAACCCCCCGTCTTCTGGGGTGCCTTTGTTCGCACATTCGAACAGGGCGAGTTGACCGAAGACGCCCAATTGGTCTTTGCCAAGGTGCTCTCTCGACTCTTGACTTTGCGAGACCATGATACCGGTCCCTATCGCGACATTGCAGCTCGTC
>JBBPLV010000915.1:0-13024 GCA_038089975.1 Boletellus ananiceps | reverse complement strand
GGCCTACTTCGCCATCAACGCCACCCTCTATAGTACCGATAACCACAAGATCATGACAACCCTCAACAAGATGAGTAAGGGACGAGGAGTCTCCTTCTCTGAGATGTGGTATGACCGCATGGCTGATGCAGCCATCGCCTCTACTGAGAAAACCTTTGACAAATTCACTGCCAACTTCGAGTCCACGTTCTACCCCTTTGATACCAAAGCCACCGCCCGCCTGGAGCTCTCCAAGCTTGTTCAGAAGTCTTTCAAACACCCGGATGGGGAGCCCGATGATGGCTTCTAGAAATATATCACTGACTTCCAGAACCTCGCTGCCAAAGCGGGGATCACCGATCAAGCCACCCTCATTGATCAGTTCTCCCTTGGACTTGATCAACAACTCACCATCATGATCCTCTCCATGACAACTGTCCCCACTACCATCGCCAATTGGCTAGAAAAAGCCAAAACTTTTCACACTCAGAAAGCTCGCATCACAGCTCTAAAAAGGGGACACAGAACCCCTTCGACCTTCTCCACCTGCTCCACGGCTCCAGATCCCAACGCCATGGATGTCGACGCAATCCACGTCTCTAAGCTCACCCCAGATGAACGAGCGCGCTGTTTCCGCGAAGGCCTCTGTCTTCGATATCGAAAGAAAGGCCACAATGCTCAACAGTGCCGTGCTTTCACTCCCCAAACCCCCCAGACCCGATCGTCAAACAACCCTTTCCGCTCTCAAAGGGTCCAGGTCACCAGTACCACCCCTGTCACCCCTGTAGTCGCAACCGTTTCTTCCCCTTCAAAACCCTTGTCCGCCTTAGAAACCTATGTCAATAGCCTTTGCACAGGAGGAAAGGATGAAGGAGAGATCCTCCAGACATTAAAACTTTGTTTCGATGAAACCCCAAAGGACGACAACCCTTCGGGTTTTCTGTAAAGGAAGTCGTCCCAACGTCTTCTTCCCTAGACATCTCTGCTGTACTTGTAGGACTACCCAATGAAAGAACTATGCGTCTCCCAGTCCAACTACAGGCAGGATCCCAAAGCGTTGATACCACTGCCCTTATTGATAGTGGCGCTACCAGCAGTTTCATCAATACTTCCCTTGTCCCCAAACTCAGATCAGCCATCCGTTGCCTTCCTCAACCTCTGGTCGCCTATAATGTTGATGGAACCCAGAACCATCAAGGAACAATCAAATGGTCCATTACCGTGAATGCCATTTTCCCCGACACCTCAGATAAGATCACCCTCCTCGTCACTTCCTTTGGATCCCCTCGTATCATCCTAGGAAAGCCCTGGCTCAAGAAAAGGAATCCCTCCATCGATTGGACTGCCAATACTCTTACCCTCCAGGATGCTGTGGTACCTCTATGTGAGAGTCTGCCCTGGAAGGAAGTAAAGACAGATCCATACCCACAACACCTTGGAAAGATAACCCTCTCCACCCAGCTCGCCCAAGCCAAAAAGCCTGTCGAACAAAATGTCCCCTCCTGGTGTCACGAATTTGCCGATGTCTTCTCAGAAAAGATGTTCAGTGTCCTTCCCCCACACCGACCTTTCGATCACACAATAGATCTTAAGCCCTCCTTTGTCCCGAAAATTGCCAAAATATACCCCCTTAACCCGGCTGAACACGAAGCATGTTGAACATTCATTGAAGAAAACCTGAAAACAGGTCATATCATTCCATCTAAATCTCCTCAAGCCTCACTGTTTTTCTTTGTGCCCAAAAAGGATGGAACCCTATGACCTTGTCAGGACTACCGGTATCTCAATTCCCATACCATTCGCAATGCCTACCCTCTCCCTCTCATCTCTGAACTCATTGACAATATGAAAGACTCCATCCTGTTTACCAAATTCGATGTGCGATGGGGATGTAACAATATTCGACTGCGTGAAGAGGATCAGTGGAAGGCCGTGTTCATCACTCCTCTCGGACTCTTCGAACCAACCGTCATGTTCTTCAGATTTAACAATGCACCCCCTACGTTCCAAGTGTTTATGAATCACATCTTCGCCAATATGATCGCAGAGCGCTGGCTAAAAATCTATATGGACGACATCGGTATTCACACCCGGGACGACATTGATTTACACCACCAACGAACTAAGCAAGTGCTCCTTCGACTACGGGAACATAACCTGTCCCTCAAAATCTCTAAATGCTCCTTCGATGTCACTACCATGGAGTATTTGGGGCTAATCATCGGACAAGGCTGTATTCAGATGGATCCCACCAAACTATCTGCCATTCGTGATTGGAAACCTCCCTCCTCTGTTAAGGGGATTCGCTCTTTCCTGGGCTTCGCCAACTTCTATCGCAAGTTCATCCCCAGCTTCTCGGACCTTGTTGCCCCCCTCACTCTTCTCACCCGCAAAGATGAGCCCTGGCTCTGGACCGCCCTCCAACAGCATGCCTTTGATACCCTCAAAGACCGTTTCTCTTCCTCTCCAGTCCTTGCTTTCCCAGATGTCTCTCGCTCCTTTTCTATCATGACCGATGCTTCTCTCCTTGCGGCGGGCGCCGTCCTCCTCCAATCCAACACCAATGGTGATATCCATCCTTGCGCATACTTCTCCAAGACGTTCAGCCTGGCAGAGCGCAACTATGACATTTACGATCACGAACTACTCGCGGTCATCCTGGCCCTCCAGGAATGGTGTCAATACCTCCTTGGCACCTCCCACCCCGTCACTGTCCTCACTGACCACAAGAACCTCTTGTACCTGAAGGATCCTTGGAAGCTCTCTCGTCGCCAAGCCCGTTGATCCCTCTTCTTACAGGACTTCGATCTCATTTGGCAGGTCACCCCGGGTACCCGTATGGGCCCTGTGGATGCTCTTTCTCGCAAGGATCTTGTGGATATCTCCCTGGACAATGCCTCCTCCCCTATCCTCCCTGATCCTGTCGTCATTGCCACTCTAGATCTTGCTCTCACTAACACCATTCACTCCTCCTCTACATCGGATCCCCTGGTTCTGTGTGCCATTCAAAGTCTGCAGGCAGGCTCACCACTCTTCCCTCATTCTACTCTCACCGACTGGTCTTTAGACAATGGACATCTCTTCTTTCGACATCGCATGTATGTTCCCCCCGCCTCTCGGTCTCCTCTTCTCCTTGCCCTCCATGAATCCCCCACTACCGGTCACATGGGTTTCTTTCACACTAAGGCTCTTGTTGAATGTGACTTCTGGTGGCCGGGCCTCTCTACCTTTGTCAAGAACTTCATCGCGGGCTGTGCTCTCCAGCAGTCCAAAGTGAACACCCACCCCACGATTCCCCCTCTCTCCCCGATCCCTTCCACCACTTTGCTGCCCTTTCACCAACTCTCCATGGACCTCATCACCGACCTCCCTACCTCCTCTAGCTTTGATTCCTTGTTGGTTGTGGTCAACCATGGGCTTACAAAGGGGGTGATTCTCATTCCTTGCACTAAAACTATCGATGCAGCAGGAGTAGCACAACTCTTTTTCCATCATGTGTTCAAAAGGTTCGGTCTCCACGATTCCATCATCTCTGATCGTGGTCCACAGTTCGCATCTGCCTTCGCTTGAGAACTTGCCCATCTCCTACACTACGATGTCCGCCTTTCCACAGCCTACCACCCTCAGATGGATGGACAAACTGAACAAACTAATTAGGAAATTGAGACCTATCTCCGCCTCTTCTGTGCTAATCAACTGCATTCCTGGTCCTTGTTCCTCACCTCTGCTGAGTTCCACCACAATTCCTCCCCCCATTCTTCCACTAAAGCCTCCCCGTTCTCCCTCATGCTGGGCTACGAGCCTTGAGCATACCCCGTCCTTGGAAAACTTTCATTCCTGCTCTCTCCTCCCATCTTAATCTCCTCGAGGAATCACGAAAGGAAGCACTCGCAGCGCATGAATCTGCGCGACAGCTGATGACGCAACACACCTCTTGAAAGTTCTCCCCATGGAAAGTCGGAGATAAGGTGTGGCTTGAAGCAACTAACCTCCATATTCCTTTCCCATCTTGGAAGCTCGCTCCCAAACACCTGGGCCCCTTCGAAATTTCCCAGGTATTATCTCCCCTCACCTACCGATTGCGCCTTCCACCCACATGGAAAATACACAACATCTTCCACGCCACCCTTCTATCTTCCTTCCGCTCCACAGAAGCACATGGTCCATCCTTCTCATCACCACCTCCTGACGTAATCGAAGGTGAAGAAGAATACGAAGTGGACAGCATTCTCTCACACAAGGGTTCTCCCAGTCGCTACTGGTACCTGACCGTATGGAAAGGTTACTCAGCATCAGAAAATACGTGGGAACCTGAGAGTAATCTCCGTCATGCCAAGTCCATCCTCCTCTCATATAAAAAGACTCATTCTCTCTGATAGTTTCAATGTTGTCCGCCCACATTTTCTTCTTCATCACCCTTATCCTTAACCACCTTCTTCCCCTTCTTAAATATGCCTGCTACGTTCTCCGTCCCTTCACCTACATCTTCCTCTTCACTATTGAGTTGGTCCTCTACTCATCCTTTGTGTTCTTGACCTGTACGACCTTGCTTGCTTCCCACCTCCACAGTCAACTTGCTCTACGCTGCTATTCTCGCCAATCCCACCCTCGTCCACGCTCTCGAAAATGATACTCTATATGAACAGGACGAGGTTACCCGGGAATTAGTGTGCCTTTTTCATGATACCTCTCGCGCCCAAGCTTTTCATTTTCAAGCCACTCCCTCTGATTTACCCGTCAACTTTGGTCTCCCTCTTCGTCTTCTCATCAACCGCATTCCCGATCGTATCCTTACCACTCTACACCTTCATGGTTTTCACAGTTACGTTACCCGTCTTGACCCCGCTCTTCTTTATTCCACTTTTCGCCGTGTCTTTTCTTCCCTGGCCCCCGAGGCCAAAGACCGCTACTATCATTCTTTAGAAGCCCTTGAGGCTCACTCTCGTCCTTTACCCATTCCTACCCCCCCTTCTCCACCTCCTCTCCTCGCTCGTCTCTCCACTGCACCATCCACGCCCTCTTCAGGGGATATTCCCTCTGATTTGTCCAGTGAGTATGCACTTGACCAATCTGCTCTGGCCTTTAATGAGGCAAACGTCCAACTTATCCGTCTCCCCAATGGCTCCCAGGTCCTCTCCTTGGCTGTCCAAACAATCGCATCTCCCATTCGCCGATGACCTGCCACAGCAGCCACGTGCTGCTTTCACTGCCATCTTTTGGGTCATTATAGAGACGAATGCCCAGAATATCGATGCCCCTCCTGTCACGCCTTTGCCCCTGGCCATCCCGCTCGCGGTTGCTTTACCACTCAATGCACCTTCTGCCAGTGATGGGGACATACTGCCTGCTTTTGCCCCGCACGTACCTGCGGACGCTACAATCAGATTGGTCACCTTCTCGATGACTGTCCATTTGAGCATTACACTCCTGACCAAGCCACTGACGTCTTTGCTGGCCCTTCTGCGCTGCCATCGGACTGAGCTAGAGGTGCTCGAACCTGGAGTTCGAGCTTACGAAGGAGGTAATGTTATGGTTTCCTTCCTTTATCCACACGTACTTCTTTTATCTTGTCTTCGCCCCTCTCATTCCCGCGTCCCTGGACTTTTCCTTTATACTCATATTCACGTTCTTCTATTGTGGAACGTTCTTGAAGTATCCATCATTCCGCTGTAGTCATAGCGCTTACGTTCCAGTCCGATTCAACTCGGACCTCCCAGTTTAGTCCTCCCCTTTGTTCTTTTCCATTCTTAGTACATGGTCTGTGCACGGTTTCCCCACCTATATAAACCTTAGCTACAGCTCATGTACTCTATTCTTGATCTATGCAATTCAGCATTATCTCGAGTCCCCTTAGTCTGAGTCCCCTTTCCGGGTCCTCATCCTTAGTCTCCAGTCCGGTCCTACGACCGTATAGTCCCTAGTTCCCTTTGGGCTGAGTTGTACCTCTTCGTGAGTGTCCTGCCCATCAATCAGTCCTAGTCTCGCCCCTCGAGGTACGCCCTGTGTAACAAGGGCAAGGCTCCTATGAGTACAAGGTATAGCCTGGGAAGGCCTTTTGGGGTTCTGAGGGATGAAGCTATATTCAAGTAAGACTAGCTTAGTGTACAGAGTGTTTGTAGCTAGGTTTATATACTCTGGAGAATAGCACACAGACCAAGCTGTGCTTGTACAAATAAGGTGAGTGAGGAGTCATAGAGAGTCATGATGAGTCATTGTGAGTCAGACATAAAGAGAGAAGTCAGAATGAGTCATAGGAAGTCACAATGAGTCATTGTGAGTCAGAGATAAAGAAAGAAGTCAGAATGAGTAAGAAATGATGGAAGCAATAAGAAAAAGGTAGGGGTAAATCAAGGAATCATAACATTACCCCTGTTCTACCCTTGAAGTCTCCAGACTTCAAAAGGCTCCCACTTGTATAGGTCATAGTCAGTGAAGAAGCACATCCCTCAGTTGAGAGTGTGAAAGTCAACAGTGAGGGGATCCTCTGTAGGGTTGGGGGTGTTGCCCATGCGATGGGTTTGGAGCATAAACTGGATGGTAGGCCACTCCAGTAGGCCCATGGGACAGATCTACTCATTGATCTCAAAGCCCATGTATTGCATTATGGTGACCTGTGGATCCATGGGGTCATACTGAGGGGCATCTGGTGTGTATATGATTGTGGCAACATGGGAGTTGAGGGCAATAGCAGGGGAGAATTCACTGGGGGTAGATTCAGGAGAGAATAAGTCAGGAGTGGCACAGGGTGAGAATGGTGGCAAAGATGGTTGCAGGTGTGGGGATGTGCCCTGAGATTGAGTCTGTCTGTATGGGTGGAAATGAGGAGGAGGAGTGTGTGTTCCCCATCATGAAGACAAGCCACTCAAAGGGACAGGAGAGCAAGGGCTTCTGCACAGACCCATACAGTCAGTGAGGGTATGTCCAGGGGTGGTCTGAGCACAACCAGGGCAGGTGTACCTTTTGCAATATAGTTTGTTATGGCTAAGACAGCGGCAGTGTAGGCATGCCTGCTAGTAACATTCATGGGAGTCTGCCAGTGGTTCATCATTCTGTGCTATGTTGCAAGAATCTGGAGAGATGGAGTTGGCAAATGTAATGGTATCAGGAAGGGTAGGGCTGACATTCCAAAAGGAACAAAGTGTTTTATCAATGCAGTCTATGGCCCCACCTAGGCTCAACTGGGTCATGGTGATGAGGAGGGTGTTGTGGAGGCAGAGATCTGAATTAAAGAAGGAGAAGATGGGCACAGATGGCTGGGCTCTCAGGAGTGAAGTCCAAGAGGGTAATGATGGTGTTGTGAATGGACATATGATGGGTGTAGATCTCTCCAAGGAAACTGAGAGGGGGAGGTGGGGATGATAATGTGATCAAAGGTGGAGACAAGGCAGGAATCAAGGAGTGTGGCATTAAGGAGGGCATCAGCAATAGGGGAGGGAGTGTAGACTTGGGTGCCATACATGATGAAGGGGAGAGCAGTGGTGGGGATGTGTGAGGCATCCATGGTAGTGGTTGTGGTTTAAGCAGAGCTGGGAGGTTGTCATTGACGAAGGGAGTTTTTATAATCTTGGAGGGTTTCCTTGGCATGGATAAACTCCCTTTCTGGAAGCCATGAGTCTTCCTCCACAGAGTAGCCCTTCCAGCAGACAAGATATTTCCAGTGAGAAGGAGTGCCCTCGTATCGAAGAACTTTCTCAATTTCATAGTGTTCTTCATTATCTACAAGGTCCAGTGGCAGAGAAGAGTAGTTCCACCCATGGATTGGGTTCTCATGATAAGGAGATAGAAGGGAAGCATGGAATGTATTGTGGATTCTCCATGCTTGAGGAAGTCAGAGTTTGTGGGTGATAGGGGAGAGAACGGTGGTGATTGTGAAGGGACTTTCTCTTTTTGCCACAAATTTGGGATTGGGTAGGGATTGTTTCAGGTAACACCCTTCTAGCCATACATTTTCTCCAGCCTTGAAGGGTTTGAAGACCCTTTGGTTCCATGCCTTCATGGTCTGATGGGCAAGTTCATGTGCCACAAGGGCTTCTTCTTGTACCACAGTCAGAAGTTTGAGGTGTGATTCTACTACAGGAATGGAAGTTTTGGAGATGATTGTTGGGAAGGGATGGGATTCATATCCCATCATGAAATAGAAGAGTGATTGATTGGTGGCAGAATGAGGGTGGTGATTGTGTGTAAATTCAGCAAGGGTGATATGTTCAGCCCAAGCTGCAGGGTTGGCATTACAAAAGATGTGAAGGTATGTTTTGACCTCTTGGTTGACTCATTCTGTCTTACCATCTGTTTGTGGGTGGTAGGCAGTGGAGAGGGCAAGTTTATATCCAAGGAGTTTTCCAAGTTCTTTGGCAAAGGATGATGTGAATTGGGGGCCTCTATTGGAAATAATCTTCTCATAGAGGCTACTGTTTGCATACAGTGGAGAAAAAGAGGGTGGCAATGCCTGAGGCATCGACAGTCTTCTTAGTAGGGCAGAGAATTACCCTCTTTGTAACGCCATGGTCAACCACACCCAATAAGGAATTGAAGCCCACAGAGACAGGGAGATCAGTGATAAGGTCACAAGACACCTGTTGGAAGGGGCAGGTGGTGACAGAGCAGATGGGAGAGAGTGAGGGATGTGTCAGATAGGCATTGGCCTTGTGCTGTCGGCAGATAGTGCAACCAGCAACATACTGGCAGACAAAGAAGGCCAGACCAGGCCACCAGAATTTGAAGGCAACAAGTTGGTGGGTTTTCAGGATGCCCAGGTGACCAGCAGTGGGATGGTCATGATGGTAGGAGACAACGGAGCAGTGGAGAGCAGAGTTGGCAGGGATATAGACTTGGCCTTGGTAGGTAAGAATGCCTACATCATATTTCCAGTTGGAGAGCTGGGAGTGGAACTTAGCAGGGAGCTCACTGGGGAGGGCATGCAGAGCATTAAGGACGAGGGGATTGGAGGTGGAGGAAGTGGCAATTTTAGTGGACAGTTCAGTGTCAATCAGGTTGATGAAGAGGGAAGGGGGGAGAAGGGTGAGGTCCTCGTTGTCTGAGTCCTCAGCTGGGATATGGTCAGGACAGTGAGAGAGCACATCAGGAGCAGAGAGGTGGCAACTGGGGACATGAGAGAATTGGAGGTCAAAGTTGGAGAGTTCAAGGAGCCAATGTGCCTGTTGGCTGTTGAGCTTCTGGGGTTGCTGGAAGTAAGTGAGGTTTTGGTGGTCAGTGAGATGGGACTGGCATGGCCAAGAAGATAATGGCACCAGGTATGAAGAGCACACATGATGGCAAGGAGTTCCCAATCATAGATGTCATAGTTTCATTCAGCTGGTCCAAACATTTGGGAGAGATAGGCACAGGGGTGCCAGTCATGGTTAGCATCTTGTTGGAGGAGGACACACCAGAGGCATGCTTGGAGGCATTGGTGAAGATAGCAAAGGGGACAGAGAGGTCAGGGAGATGGAGGACAGGCTGGGCCATGAAAATGTCTTTGAGGGAGTCAAAGGTGATTTGACATGTGGGGGTCCAGGTTCAGGATTAATTCTTTTTGGTGAGGTCAAGGAGAGGTCAGGCAATGTCAGAATAATGGGAGACAAAACATCAGTAGAAGTTGGTGAAGCCAAGAAATGAACAAATATCTTTGACCTTCTGAGGGATGGGCCATTCAGCAATGCTGGCTACTTTGGTAGGATCCATGGCAAGGGAGTCCAGTTTGATGACAAGACCAAGGTAGTTGACCTCCTTTATATGGAAGGTGCATTTCTCCAGCTTTAAGTAGAGGTCAGCTTCAACCATCTGTTGAAGGACTTTTTGTACCCAGGCTTGGTGGGTGAGGGGGTTGTCATCAGAGTAAACAAGGAGGTCATCCATATAAATGATTAACCATCCCTCCACAATCATGTCAGAAGGTATCAATCATGAAATGTTGAAAGGTGGGAGGGGAGTTGGTCATGCCAAAGAACATAACCATTGGTTTGAAGAGTCCTTGATAGGTGATGAAAGCAGCTTTCCATTGATCCCCTTCCTTGATACAGATGTTGTTGTATCCTGATTAAATGTCAAATTTGGTAAACATCTTGACTTCTTTGAGTTTGTCAATGAGGTCAGAAATGAGGGGAAGGGGATAGGCATTGTGGACAGTATGTTCATTGAGGTAGCAATAGTCTTGACAGAGACAGAGTCCACCATCCTTTTTCTTAATGAAGAAAAAAGAGGATGCTTGGGGTGACTTGGATGGGTGGATTTTGTCCAAGTGAAGATTATCATCGATGAAGTCATCGGCAGCTTTCTGTTCATTTGGTGAGAGGGGGTATAACTTCCCAATTTTGGGAATGAAGGTCTCCTTGAGGTTAATGGCATGATCAGAAGGTCAGAAAGAGGGCACATGGTCTGTGGCTTTCTTACTGAAGACCTTGGCAAATGCAGAGTATTCAGGAGGGATGGTTTTCTTGGGTTTTACTAGTTCAGCTTGAATGGCAAGCTCTATAGAGAGAGTGAGCTTGTTGATCTGAGCCATGACCTGGGCATTAGCGAAACAGGATCCACAACATTGGATTTGGTTGATAATGTAGTGATCATGGGCTTTGACAGTGAAAGCCTCTTCGTCCTCGGTGTGGTTGTAACAATAGAATCCAGAGAGCTCTTCAGCTTGAAGAGTGGTTTCCTTTGTAGGGTTAATGGGAGAGATGGCAGGTACAGACTGAGTGTGCTTGGTTAGGTAGATGGTGTGCTGGGCATGGTGAACCTGGTTAAGGAGGAGGGATTGATCCTTGTTTAATGGGATGATTATCTAGCTGGCCTTCCAGTCAACAGTGGGTTCAGTGGCACAAAGCCAGGGGTATCTCAAGATAACATTCTCCTTTCCACCATTGATGACATAGAAGGCAATACACTGGGTAATTCCTCCTATTTCTGTATAAATTACTGCTTCATGTTTGCACATGGAGTTGGTAGTGGAGTTGGTGTTTTTGATGAGAAATGGCTTGGTGATGGAGCATATGGGAATGTTGTGTCATTTGGTAAAGTCCCAGTCAATACAATTGATCTGGGCTCCCGAGTCCAGGATGGTGGTGGTTTCAATAGCTTTTATAGTGAGGGGGAAAAAAATTAATTTAATTAGGAGGTACAAAGAGTTTCATTTCTTTAGAATACTATGAATGGTGATAGAGGTGACTGGTGTCAATACAGGCCTCTGAGGCTTCTTGTCCCAACTTCCTAATAGTGGACTCTTCTTCAACCTCTTCTATTGAAGCTGATCCTTCCACCACAGCTACTTTCTGGGTGCGGAAAGGGTTAATGATGTGTGGGTTGGCATTGTTGTTTTTTGGACATTCTCAAGATATATGTCCCTTTTGCCAACAATGGAAGCAGTGTCCTTCCTTTTGGAAGTACTCCCATTCTTCATTAGTTAACTTGGTGAGACAATCAACATCCATGGCATTGGGGTCTTTGGTAGGGGTGGTCATGTAAGGTGTGATGGAGGGGGAAAAGATTGCTTGGGTTTGGATAGAATGTTGTCTGGCCACAGTGGCTGCAAAGCATTTCTGGGATAGGAATTGATCTACCTTCTTGTACCAGCCATCAGGAGTGGTGGGAATAGTGTCTAGGGCATAAATCCTGTCTGAGAGCCAGGGTGGGATCCTGACATGAAGGTAATGGACAATGGTGGCTGTATTGGCTGTGGTGTCCAACCTGGCTTTGATGACCTTGAGTTTGAACTCAACAATGTACTTGGATAGGTAATCATCTGAGTAGACATGGGTGTTGGTCAGCCAGGTGGTGGCTTCTGCTTCTGCTTGGGACTGCCCAACTCTTGGCTGTTCCTTTAGTCATAAACAGGAGAGTGAACCTGATCTTCTTATTGTTGTCATTGTAGAGACTGTCATTGATCAGAAGGTAAGTTCATACTGAGTTCATCCAGAACTCAGCACAGGCAGGAGAGCCATTGTAGGCTTCAGGTTTGTTGAGCCTTAGTTCTGTGGCTCTTGTGTACATGGTGGGGGCTGAGGGTGCTGGGGAAAGGACTAGAGATGGGGTTTGGGATAGTGTTGGAGTAGATTCTCTAGGCAGGCTTAGCTGCCAAGAGAGTTGTTGAGCAAGTTCAGTGATGTCTCTGGTTTCTGGCATGTGAAGGGGGACTGGGAGGTTTAGACTGTCAAAGGGGTCTTGGTATTCCTGAGGGGTTTGACTTCCCTCAGGTTCTGGTTCTAAGTCATTGTGTGGTTCAGGTTCTAGGGTAGAAGCTCACTACCAACAATGGGTAGAGTCAAAGGGGTTTTGGTCAGCAATGGTGGTTTGGTGGGAGAGGCACTACTGAACAGTAGGCCTGAAAAGCAAGCTAGTCTTTTGTTACACTTGGTACAGGTAGCAACAAACATAGACTCGAGAAGCCATTCAAGGGGTACAATGGGTCCACACTAGAGGAGGGCGAGGCTGCTCCTAGGAGTACAAGGTGTAGCCTGGGAAGGCCTTCTGGGGTTCTGAGGGATGAAGCTATATTCAAATAAGACTAGCTTAGTGTACAGGGTGTTTGTAGCTAGGTTTATATACTCTGGAGAATAGCACACAGACCAAGCTGTGCTTGTACAAATAAGGTGAGTGAGGAGTCATAGAGAGTCATGATGAGTCATTGTGAGTCAGAGATAAAGAGAGAAGTCATGATGAGTCATTGTGAGTCAGAGATAAAGAAAGAGGTCAGAATGAGTCATAGGGAGTCACAATGAGTCATCATACAGTGACTCACAAAATTGTCCCAATGTTTGACACTTTTTGATTGTTCATTGAATATCATTTGCACATAAACAGATATAAACAAAGTGTTGGTGTATGATAGAATGCCTGTACTCTTGGCTAGGTAGTGATGAATGAATGATGTAATTTGGATCAGTAACCATGGAGATACATGCAATTCAAAACTGACACTCATTGGAACAGTTATGTGAGTGTCCTTCAAATATATAGTAAATGCTCTTTTAATACTTAGTATGCCCTCCTTTTGCCTTGATTACTGCTTCTATCCTTCTAGGCATACTTTCAATCAACTTCTGACACACTTCTGGCT
>JBBPLV010000914.1:0-13031 GCA_038089975.1 Boletellus ananiceps | reverse complement strand
CTCTTTATTGGAGTTGCATATCCCACAGTACCATACTAGGTAATACTTGCCTTCTATACCTGGGATTACTACTTGAGGCGAGTATTGCTCTGCCTAGGTATTTATACATGCCCTGTATTGTAGTGTATCTCTAGCTAGTTCTGCACAATTGTACATGCAGTCCCTGGCCTCCATGAGTCCTATGAAGGATAGTGAGACATCTCTATTAGTCTTCACACTACTATTGAGTGTGTGCTGCCCCACTTATTAGCAAAGTTGGAGAATAGGAACCATACCTTGCAGGAGAACTAGGATTGTATGCACTCAGCATAACAGGGAGGAGTCACTGGAGTGGGCTCAACAGAGGGAGGTACCAGGGATGCTGGCACTTGTTACATAATTGATCAGAAGCTAATGCTGCCCAATACCCAATCAACCAATGGATTGTAGCAGGTGAGCCATGCATGTCTGAGCACAAGTGAAACAACCACTTACCAGCCCTGCTGGGTAAGGAGCTATTTAGGAGCAAGGAGTCTTAGGGATGAGAGAGCTGAGTGGGCAAACTCAAGAGGACAAGACTGGGTCCTCTGTGAGCTGGGGGCGTCCCTTATATACCTTTCTAATGTTTACACTCATGTACACTAGATCTAACAATATCCTGTGTCAGGAGGAGTCATATGTACATGAGGGAAACATGTGTAGGGTACAGGGTGACAATGGATGAGTCACATGAGAGCAGTAACTATGGACAGGGACCATGAGGATCTACATGAGGTCACTGTGAAATGTGGCTATGGCAATCATGTGGCTGTGTGATGAGTCACATATCCAAATCGGGTAATCTGGATCTTGGACTGAGATGAGCTGGCAGTTCAGCTGTGCATAGCAGTGCAAGGCTGTGTATGGCAGTGCATACCTGTGCAGACCTGCACAGAGGCAGCATGACTCTATGTCAGTCATGGTTACTGGGGTGGACATGTGTCAAACATGTGCCAGGGTGAGTCAGTATGAGTTGGAATGACTCCAGAGTGGTCTAGATGAGTCCAGACCAGATCTATGATGCATGAGGGGTGATTAGGCTAGCTAAGCCTGAATACAGAATAAATAACCAGGCGAAATCCATATCAATTCATAGGATGGTCAGATTGAGTCAGAAAAGGACAGAAAAATACCAGGAAAAATAGGAGGAAAATATGGGAGTGTAACAACAAGTGTGTAAGAGGAGTCCAATGGAGTGATGAAAAATGTTTTGGAGATGACATTGCTGGAGAGGAAGTAGAGGCTGAGTTTGACAGTGTAGGAAATGGTCATATTGGATGACTCATTGAGGAGTCAGAGGAAAAGTGGAGGGACTTCACAGTATAGGGGAGAATGTTTATTCACAAACATAGAATCTACAAAGCAGTGGGTAACCCCAAGTTGACTAAGGTGGAGATGGAGGAAATATCATACAACAGAATTGAGATAGAAGGTATAAGAGCATTGGAGTCAGAAAGAGTGGACACATTGAGATGGACCTCCATGATTGCACACTCAGAGTCAATGCAGTCCCTAGGGTGTGTGGAGTTCTAGGGACTGCTCAGCCTTTTTTCAACTCCACAGCAGTGGAAGTGGAGGTTGTCATGACCATCACAGTGTGTGCCTTTGCCTTGGAAGCCTTAGAGGTCAACTTCAGACAATCCTTAGTGGTATGTCTAGCAAGTCTGTAGAACATACAGAGGCCATTCTAGAAGTGGTGCTGACATTCTTCCTCTGTTAGTTTGCCATCCTTACCCAGGTACGAGGGTATGTCAGACTTGGCAGGAGCAGGTTTGGAGGAAGACAACGAAGTTGCCTTAGGAGTGGAAGAGATTGGAGAACCAGAGGATTTATTTGCAGAGGTGGAGGGTGTGGAAGTGGGCTTATTGGTGTTGCTGGAGTTGGAGGGAGTGGATTTAGTTTGACAAGTGATCTCTAATTTATGCTCCCAATACCTCACATCTATAGTCTGCACAAGGTTCTAGAGATCATACAGTGTGGTGGGCTTGCTGACATGGGAGATCTTGTTCTTGATGCAGTCTGCAAGACCATTGTAGAAAATGTGTTGGAGGGCACCAGGTCCATACTTGTTGACCTGTCCTGCCAACCTATTAAATTCCACAATGTACTTGTTGATCTGCTGACTGTCCTTCATCATAAGGTGATCTAGTTGGTGTTCTGCATCTCTGACCAGATCATGCAGACCAAAGTTCACCTTAGTTCTTTGATGAAGGTATCATAGTCATCCATCCACAAGGGATGATGATGGTATTGCATGGAGTTTAGGAGGTCCAGTTTGAACCATTCCAAGGCCATGCCCTTCAGGTAGGACTGTACAAAGACTACCTGAGTGCAGTCCAGCTAGAATGCCTTCAGGTGGTCCTGGAAGTTTAACTCACATTGCACCAAGAAGGCACAGAGTTTGCAAGGGTCCATTTCATCAAACATGTTGGGCTCGTAGACCTTGGTCAGAGAGGAGGAGGTATTGTGGTTGGTGGTGTTCACCTGCATGAGTACATAGATTGCCTGCATAAGTACAAGCATAGGATTGGGAGGTGGGGGTGGACTTGGGGGAATGGGGATGTTCTGAGGCAACTGGGGGTTGTCAGAGCTAATGACATCCTGCCAGCCACCATCCAGATTGTCTGGGTTGTCAGGGTTGTTACCCAGATCAGGCTCATCACCACCAAAGGGGGCAGGCATGCCAGAGGGAGGCTGTTGGGCATGACTGGGATGGGAGGGAGTAGAGGTGTCCTGCCATCCATAGGCAGAGGACTCTGACATGCCAGGAATGAGAGGAAGTTCTCAGAGCTGGGCATAGGGGGAGGTGTGTTAGGACAGAGGTTAGTGCGAGAGCATGCATGAGTTTGGATGATACAACTCATAGTGAGAGTACAAATGAACACACAAGTGTGAGTTCAAATATACTATTAAGTCTGGTTCCTCTCTGCTCTACTCCAGTCAGTTGGAGGTGCAGGAGGGGACAGGACCAAGGGGACAAAGGGGATGGAGTGGTGAGGATGTTGGCTTCAGTGATGTGGAGTTGCATGCTGTGCCATTGCATGTTCATGTCCTCATATTTCAGAGGATGGAGGATCAGAATGTCAGAGACAGAATCCAACAAAGGAACTGAGGAGTGGAGAAGAGGGGGGACTAATCTGATATTCAAACTGAGGGTTACAGTGTGAAGTATAGAGTTTATATATGGAGCATGGAGGCATGTTACTAATGGAGATATGTATGATTGGTAAGACAGAGATCAGTAAGCCAGAATGCAGTGAAAGTACTCTAGAGCTGTGTTTTATGTAGAGAACACAGCCCATGGGTGAAGTCTATGAACAGAGCTAAACTAAATGGAGGTAAGAGGAATGGAGAGATGAAAGGAGATAAGAGATAAGAGTCCAAGAATCTACAGAATATGCCCAAGGTAAAATCAAACTGGAGTTTGAGTGGACTTGGCCCAGATGGACATGGGATATGACAAGTCTCTTCCTTCCCTACTCCTCAGTTCCTTCATTGGATTTTATCTCCAACACTCTGATCCTCCATCCTCTGAAATATGAGGACATGAACACACAAGGGCACAGCATGCAACTCCACATTGCTGAAGCCAATGTCCTCACCACTCTGTCCCCTTTATCCCCTCCTGCACCTCCAACTGACTGGAGTAGAGCAGAGAGAAACTGGACTTGACAGGTGAATTCAGTATGGAAGATCATTTCAGACCATGAGGATGGGTTTTCTTAGCCAAAGATCTGAAGATATGTCTCAACTTCTTGGTTAACATGCTCAGTTTCACTGTCAGATTGTGGATGGTAGGTGGTAGAGAGGGACAAGGAATATCCAAGGAGGTTTTCAAGTTCTTTTGCAAAGACAGATGCAAATTGAGGGCCTTGATCTGAGATGATCTTGTCATACAACCCAAATTGGATGTAGACTTTGTGGAAAAAGAGGATGGCAATTTCCTCAGTGGTCACAGTTTGCTTGGTGGGATAGAGAATTATCCTCTTAGTAAGCCCATGGTTGACTATGACCAGGAGCACATCAAAGCCAGAGGAAGAGGAAAGCCCAGTAATCAGGTCACATGAAACCTGTTGGAAGGGGCAGGAGTAGTGGAAGGGAATAGGAATAAGAGGGGGGGTCATCAGGTGGGTGTTGACCTTATTTTGCTGACAGATGGAGCAACTGCCAATGTATTGTCATATGAATTGGACAAGGCTGGGCCATCAAAATTCCAAAGCAACAAGCTGGTGAGTTTCAAGATAATTGGGATGTCTGGCTGTTGGATGGTCATGAGAATAGGCAATGATGGTATAACAGAGGTTAAAATCAGCAGGAACATAGACATGACCTTGGTAAGTTAGGACTCCTACATCAAAGTGCCAATCAGAGAGATGGGAGCAGAATTTAAGAGGAACTTCACCATCAAGTGTATGAAGGGAGTCGAGGACAAGAGGGTCAGAGGAGGAGGAAGCAGTGAGCTTCTGGGAGAGTTCAGTATTGATTAGATTAACAAAAAGGAAGGGAGGAAGTATGACAGTGTTAGTATTGTCAGAGTTGTCAGTAGAGAGGAGGTCAGGGTGATAAGAGAGGGCATCAGGAGCAGAAAGGAGTTTCCCAAGGATGTGGATCATCTTAAGATCAAAGTCTGCAAGATCAAGAAGCCAATGAGCTTGACAATGGTTGAGCTTCTGGGGTTGGAGAAAGAATGTCAAGTTCTTGTGATCAGTGAAAACTTGAACAGGGGGATCTATGGAGATAGTGTCTCCATGCCTTGAGACCATGAATAACTGTAAGGAGTTCTTGGTCATAGATATCATAGTTTCACTCTGCTGAAGAGAATGACTGAGAAAGGTACGAGCAGGGGTGCTAGTCACCATTGATGTCAGTTTGGAGAAGGGTGCCTCCAGATGCATGTTTAAAGGCATCAATGATGATGGCAAAAAGACAGTTAGGATCAGGAAGATGGAGGACTGGTTGGGAGAGGAAAATGCACTTCAGTGTGTCAAAGACTTCCTAGCATTGGAGTGTCCAATTCTAGGCAAGGTTTTTCTTAGTCATATCAATAAGGAGGTAGACAAGAGATGAGTAATCAGGAATGAATTACTGATGAAAGTTAGCAAAACCAAGGAAGGAGTGAACATCCTTGGGCTTCTGGAGAATAGGCCATTCAGAGATACCAGCAAGTTTGACAGGGTCCATGGTGAGATGACCCAGTTTGATGATTATTCCAAGGTATTCCATCTCAGATGTAGTGAATTTGTATTTTTCAATCTTAAAGTGAAGATCAAGCTCTTGTATGTGTTGAAGGACATGTTTAGTATGTTCCTCATAGGTCTTGGCATCAGGGGAGAAGATGAGGAGGTCATCCATATAGATGATGAGCCATCCTTTGGCAATAAGGTCTCTGAACAAGTTATTCATTAAACATTGAAATGTGGCAGGGGAGTTGGTAAGTCCAAAGAACATTACTATGGGTTCAAAGAGGCCCTTTGGAAAATGAAGGCCACTTTCTATTGATGTCCATCCTTGATGCAGACATTGTTATATCTTCAACAAACATCAAACTTAGTAAAGACCTTGGCATCACAGAGTTTGTCAATGAGGTCAGAGATGAGGGGGAGAAGATAGGTGTCACAGATGGTGTGCTCATTGAGGTAGTGATAGTCCTGGCAAGGACAGAGACTACCATCCTTCTTTTTTACAAAGAAGAAAGGGGACACTTGAGTGGAGTTCAAGGGGTAGATCTTTCCAGCATTGTTATGATTTCTTTCCTTTACCCACATATCTTCCTTTTATCTTGCCTTCGTCCTTCACGTTCCTGCATCCCCAGACTCTTCGTTTATACTCATGTTCACATTCTATTGTTATGGAACATTCTTGAAGTGTCCATAGTTCCATTGAAGTCATCATGCTTACATTCTTGTCCAATTCAACTTGGACTTCCACTTATAGTTTCCTTTTGTCTCTTCCTCATATGGTACCTGGTCTGTGCACGGTTAGTCCCACTATATAAACCCTAGCCACAAACCATGTACCACATTCTTGATCTGCGCAATCTAGCATAACCTTGAGTCACCCTCAGTCTGAGTTCCCTCCCCTGGATCCTCATCCTTCGTCTCTAGTCTGATCTCTTGATCGTATAAGTCTCTAGTTCCCCTTGGGCTGAGTCGTACCTCTTCGTGAGTGTCCTGCCTGTCGGTCAGTCCTAGTCTCCACACTCGAGGTACACTCTTGCATAACAAAAGATCAAGAATCTCCTTTCATCCCTCCTATTCAGGAGTAGGACACCCCAGTCATCATGTCTCACTCCATCAGACCCCCAGAATCCTCAGACAAGGATATCCCTAGCCAAGAGTCCTCCCATCACTTTATCCCAGTACCTCCAGCTCCCACCCCACAGCACCATCGTCATCGCGTCTTTGCCTCGTCCTCCAGCAACTACGCCCCCATCCCATCACAAGCATCCCAGCCCCCAGCCCCAACACCCCCAGTCATTCCTCAACTCCTAGCCCCAATACCCCCAACCGCCCCCCAACCCTCAGCCCCAGCACCCCCAGCCGCCCCCACACCAAGCCTCACCATGTCTGAACTCAAAGCTGCCCTCCCTGCCAACTTCTCTGGTGAACCAGCCAATGCTGTTTGCTGGATCAAGGCCATGAAGGCCTACTTCACAATCAACGCCACTCTCTATAGCATCGACAACCACAAGATCATGACTACCCTTAATAAGATGAGTAAGGGATGAGGAGTCTCCTTCTCTGAAATGTGGTATGACTACATAGCTGACACCACCGTTGCCAACACCAAGAAAACCTTCAACAAATTTGTAACCAACTTCGAGTCCACCTTCTACCCCTTTGACACCAAAGCTACCACCTATCTGGAGCTATCCAAGCTCATTCAGAAGTCCTTCAAACATCCCGATGGAGAGTTGGATGATGGTTTCCAAAAGTACATCACTGATTTCCAGAACCTCGCTGCCAAAGCTGGGATCACTGACCAAGCCACCCTCATCAACCAATTTTCTCTCAGATTGGATCAACAAATTGTCATTATGATCCTCTCCATGACAACCGTCCCCATGGCACCACCATCACTGATTGGCTTGAAAAAGCCAAGACTTTCCATACTCAGAAAGCTCGTATTGCTGCTCTCAAGAAGGGACATAGAACCCTCTCGACCTTCTCCACTCGTTCCACTGCTCCTGATCCTAATGCCATGGATGTCAATGCCATTCGCATCTCTAAACTTACCCCTGATGAATGAGCCTGTTGCTTCCAAGAAGGCCTCTGTCTTCACTGCCGAAAGAAGGGTCATAATGCCCAACAATGTCACACTTTCACCTCTCAGGCCCCCCAGACTAGATCTTTCAACGACCCCTTCCATCCACAACGAGTCTGGCAAGCCACCAACACCTCTCCCACCACTTCTGTTGCCACCACTCCCTCCATCCCGAAACCCCTGTCTGCCCTGGAGAACTATGTCAACAGCCTTCGCACTGGAGGAAAAGATGAAGGTGAGATCCTTCAGACCTTGAAACTCTGCTTTGATGACATCCCAAAGGAAGAAAGCTCCTCAGGTTTTCTGTAAGGGAAGTCGCCCCAACATCTTCTTCCCTAGATATCTCTGCTGTACTTGTAGGATTACCCAATGAAAGAACCATGCACCTTCCAGTACAGTTGCAAGCAGGATCTCAAAGTGTTGATACCACCACCCTTATCGATAGCGGTGCTACTAGTGGCTTCATTGATACTTCGCTCGTCCCCAAACTTCGCTCAGCCATCTGTTGCCTTCCCCAGCCCCTCATCGCCTACAATGTAGATGGAACTCAAAACCATCAAGGAACAATCAAATGGTCCATCACCACAAACACCATCTTCCCTGACGCCTCAGATAAAGTAACCCTCCTCGTCACTTCCCTCAGATCTCCTCACATCATCCTTGGAACATCCTGGCTCAAGAAAAAGAACCCCTCTATTGACTGGACTGTCAATACTCTCACTCTCCAGGATGCTGTGGTACCTCTTCGTGAGAGTCTGCCCTGGAAGGAGATGAAGGCAGACCCATACCCCCAACACCTTGGAAAGATAACCCTCTCTACCCAACTTGCCCAAGCTGAGAAACCAATAGAACAAGACGTCCCTTCCTGGTGCAGCAAGTTCACTGATGTCTTCTCTGAAAAGATGTTCAGCATCCTTCCCCCACATTGTCCCTTTGACCACACTATTGACCTAAAACCATCCTGCGGAACATGAAGCATGCTGAACATTCATTGAAGAAAATCTGAAAACAGGTCATATCGTGCCATCGAAGTCCCCCCAAGCTTCACCATTCTTCTTTGTGCCTAAGAAAGATGGAACTCTCTGACCCTGCCAGGATTACTGCTATCTCAACTCCCACACTATCCACAACACCTACCCTCTTCCTCTCATCTCTGAGCTCATCGACAACATGAAGGACTTCACTCTGTTCACCAAGTTTGACGTCCATTGGGGATACAATAACATCTGCTTACGAGAAGAGGACCAATGGAAAGCTGCATTCATCACTCCTCTAGAGCTTTTTGAACCAACGGTCATATTCTTTGGGTTTAACAATGCACCCCCTACGTTCCAAGCATTCATGAACCATATTTTCGCTGACATGATCACAGAATGCTGGCTAAAAATCTATATGGATGACATTGGTATCCACACCAAGGACGACCTCAACCTACACCACAAACGAACAAGATGAGTACTCCTCCGGCTGCAGGAACATAATTTGTCCCTCAAAATTTCCAAATGTTCTTTTGATGTGGCAACCATGGAATACCTAGGACTTATTATAGGACAAGAATGTATCCAGATGGATCCCACTAAACTCTCTGCCATCCGTGACTGGAAACCCCCCTCTTCTGTCAAAGAGATCTGTTCCTTCCTTGGCTTTGCCAATTTCTACCACAAATTCATCCCTAGTTTCTTGGACCTTGTCACCCCTCTTACCCTCCTCACTCGCAAAGACAAACCTTGGCTTTGGACCCCTCTCCAACAACAAGCTTTTGAAACCCTGAAAGACATCTGCAAACCACTGTTTTTGGCACAGTGCTGTACAGTGCTGTACAGTGCTTGTACAGAGCACTACAGTTATACAGTGCACAGAAAGGTCCCCCATTCTACAGTGAAATAAAAGTGATTCCAATGGTGTTATTTAGTGTAATGGAGTCTTATGAGACTAGTACACTATTACACTGTAGCCTCTGTAGTCTCTGTACTGCACTGTAGCTCTGTGCCAAAAACAGTGGTTTGCAGATGACCTCCTGATGTAATCGAAGGTGAAGAAGAGTATGAGGTGGACAGCATTCTCACACACAAGGGTTCTCCCGGTCATTATTGGTACCTAACTGCATGGAAGGATTACTCGGCATCAGAAAATACGTGGGAACCTGAGAGTAATCTCTGCCATGCCAAGTCCATCCTCTCCTCATATAAAAGGACTCATTCCTTACATTAGTTTCAATGTCCTTCGCCCACATTTTCTTCTTCATCACCATCATCTTGAACTATCTCTTCCCCCTTATCCATTATGCCTGCTACATTTTCTGTCCCATCACCTACTTTGTCTTCATCATGCTCAAGTTTTTCTTCTACCTATCCTTTGTGTTTGTGACCAGTGCAGCCTTGCTTTCTTCCCGCTTCCTCTATCAACACACTTTACGCTGCTATCCTCGCCACTCCCGCCCTCATCCTCACTCTCAGCAATGATCCTCTTTTCGAGCAGGATGACATCATGCAGGAGCTAGTGCGCCATTTTCATGACATCTCCCATGTTCAATCTCTTCATTTTCAAGCAGCCCCTTCTGACTTACCTGTTGATTTCGACCTTCCCCTTCATCTGTTGATTAATCGCCTCCTGGAATGAGTTCTTTCCCTTTGCCACCTTCACAGCTTCCATAGTCATGTTTCACGTCTTGACCCCACCATTCTCTACCTGACCTTTCATCGCATTTTCTGTTCCATGCCTTTCAAAGCTCGTGATCGTTACATTCATTCGTTGGAAGCTTTGGAAGTTCATCCTTTACCTTTACCTGTTCCTGCTCCCCCTTCTCCACCTCCTCTCCTTGCTTGTCTCTCTACAGCTCCATCCACTCCCTCCTCCAGAGATATTCCCTCCGACTCATCCAGCAAGTACACTCTCAACCAGTCTGCTCTTGCCCTTAATCAGGCCAATATCCAACTCATCCATCTCCCCAATGGCTCACAGGTCCTCTCCTCGGCCGTCCAAACAGTCACATCTCCCATTCATCGTCGACCCACCACCTCTTCCACCCACTGCTTTCACTGCAGTCTTCTGGGTCATTATAGAGACGACTGCCCTGAATATCGATGTCCCTCCTGTAATGCCCTTGCCCCTGGCCATCCCACTCGGTGTTGCTTTACCACCCAATGCTCTTTCTACCACCAATGGGGACATGGACCCCACTTTTGCCCCGCACGTACCTGCGGACGCTGCAATCAGACTGGTCACCTCCTCGATGACTGTCCATTTGAGCATTACACTCCTGAACAAGCCACTGGAGTCTTCACTGGCCCTCCTGTGCCGCCATCCAACTGAACTCGAGGTGCTTGAACCAGGAGTTTGAGCTTATGAAGGGGGTAATGTTACGATTTCTTTCCTTTACCCACATATCTTCCTTTTATCTTGCCATCATCCTTCGTGTTCCCACATCCCCGGACTCTTCATTTACACTCATGTTCACATTCTATTGTTATGGAACATTCTTGAAGTGTCCATAGTTCCATTGTAGTCATCACGCTTATGTTCTTGTCCAATTCAACTCAGACTTCCACTTATAGTTTCCTTTTGTCTCTTCCTCATATGGTACCTGGTCTGTGCACAGTTAGTCCCACTATATAAACCCTAGTCACAAACCATGTACCGCATTCTTGATCTGTGCAATCTAGCATAACCCTGAGTCACCCTCAGTCTGAGTTCCCTCCCCCAGGTCCTCATCCTTCATCTCTAGTCTGATCTCTCAATCATATAAGTCTCTAGTTCCCCTCGGGCTGAGTTGTACCTCTTCATGAGTGTCCTGCCCATTGGTCAGTCCTAGTCTCCACACTCAAGGTATGCTCCTGCATAACAAGCATGAAGATTCTCCTTGAGGAAAGCCTTGGTAACCCTCTGTTCATTGGGAGAAAGTGGGTAGAGTTTCCCCACTTTAGGAACAAAGGATTTGTCAAGATTGATCTCATAATCACATGGACATGAGGGGGGAATGTGGTCAGCTGCTTCTTTTGTGAAGAGACAGGAGAAGAGAGGGTAGAATTGATGAGATTGGTTGCCTGGACAGCATTTTCAGCCTTGTCAGAGGTAATACTAGAGACAATTCTCCTCCTGTCAATAGGGGAAAGCTTGGAAAGAGGGTCTAATTTGATACTTTTCTTGTCTGGATGAATTTATTTGATAACCCTGGCCACAGTGGACTTCCCCAGACCAGTTTGGGAGGATATTTTCCTAGTAGAAAGGTCAGATTCAGAGAGAAACAGGATATTGACTCTAACAGAGGTAGAAATGGGCTTTTTGGTGAAATAGGGTTAGCTTGGTGGTATCCTTGCCCTTTATAGTGCTTAGGATTATGTAAGTTACATAATGAGACAGGGTTGAAGCACAGCATCCATCAGAACATTATGTTATTTATCAAATGATGATCGATAACATCAAGGTCAAATAAGTGTCTCAATAACATGACATTTTAATATGGTTATATCTCAGTGCCATGGAAACCAAATCACATGACTAAGTGCCCATCTTCAGGGAAAGGGTTAGAGCTAATGTGTTTTTGGTCTCTTACAAATATCACATCTTTCCAAAATGCTCCAACATTGGGACACTTATTTGAGCCACTGTATATAATCATTTATTTGATTGATACTTGAGTATCTTGGTTGCTTGCCATACTTGGTTTGGAACTACTTGATGACTTGACATACTTGAAGTATACTTGAGGACTTGATGAAAATTTTCAAGTACATCAAGTAAATTGTAGATCTCCTGATGTAACTTGATATTGAACAAGGGTCAGAGCTTTTCAATATTCATCACTATCAGTAAACCAGGAACTTCCACAGACTGCATGGTGAAAATCCAACAATTAGCATCCAGCCAGCTTTCACAATGCCAGTGTCTATAGCAAGCACCTATGCTTGCTACAATGGTGACATGAACACACCTTACTCTCTCTCATATGTTCTGTGTGGATTTGATTACAGAGATGCTGTTGACATTACTACTTAGTGTAGAAAGGCTTACTGCCACTCTGTGCCACTTAGATTTGTTGACCACATCATCTCCTGTGGGCATGGATTTGCATAATCCATCATTCTGCACTTCAAAGGCAGGTGAAATTAAAAGTCTCAGAACTGTGGCAAGCTCACATTAGCACCAATTTGAATCATTTGGCAGATGGGGCCCAAGACTTATAGGTCACACAACATGTTTGTTTCATCACTTCCTTTGTACCCCATTTGCTCAAGCAACCAGAGTCATGAAGCAGGACAGATGTACATTCACTACCAGATATTCCCTGACACCAAGTGACAGTCTGACCTCTTATACAAGCTCTTTGGCACCCTCAAGCTCTGTGGTTCCCCTGTCATGTGGTTCTCTCTTGTGACCTGGGCAGGCTAGTCATGTACTGGGACTGGGTGGGCCAAAGAGCTGCAAGGCACAAAGGCAACATGTTCAAGCAAAAGTGTAGCCTTCATAAAATTTCTCATTTGTTTTACACTCATACTTTGGAAGCTATTTGGACCCGACTCAAATTCTGCAAAAAGCGTGGTGACAGAATCGGCTCTGTGGCCTGCGGGCATAACCCGCCCATGCCTGCAGGCAAATCCCATCAATTGAGCAATCGGAGGCCCAACCTGATCGGTGCATACCTCGTCGTAGAGCGCAACCTTTGGTACACCCAAGAGCTTCAGACCTAGCCACAGGATCGCAGCTGTCATGCCACTTCCACAGGTGGTGAACATCAAGCGCCGGCCCGCCAA
>JBBPLV010000913.1:0-13032 GCA_038089975.1 Boletellus ananiceps | reverse complement strand
ATTCGACCTGCAGCGGGCGCGGTTCGCGTATCTGTCCGCATGGAAGACCACGGTTGGGGACGAAGAGAATACAGACGAGGCAATCCATCTCGCAGCCCGTGCCAGTGGTCTAGGCCAAAACCATTTAGAGTCTGTACGGTTAGCTAAAAACCGTGGTTTTTTACCTGTGTTTTTTCACCATGGTATTTTCAGCCGAGATGCTGGTGGCTTAGTAACCTGTACAGTACTATACTCTGCTTAGAATTGAGAATCCAAGTAGAGCGCTACTTCACAATATAGCGAACTTCATGGACAACTCAATGCTCGACTCAGATGGAGATGGTAGCAAAGATGCTCAATATGGTGAGTAGTTACCATCACAATCTTACATGACAATTCCCTGACACCTCCAGATTCTTGCGAAGAGGACGATATACTTTACAACGGACTTTGGGCTATCATCCTTCAGCAGCAACACCAGATCATCCAAATGATCGGGATTGTAGGTGTTGCTATTGGGGAGATCGTCATCCAATCCACCAGTGCCTCAGAGCGAAAAATCCCGATTCCGTATCATACGTCGATTCTCACCGGTTCCGGCTGGGTACAAGAACTATTGAGCGGCCATCCTGAACGAATCCGCTGTGAACTTGGTGTTCACAAGTCTGTCTTTGAAATCCTCATCATAGAACTCAAGGACTCCGGATTCTGTGACTCGAGACATGTCAAGCTTGAGGAGCAACTTGCGATTTTTCTTTACACCTGTGTGACGGGTTTGACACTATGGCATACTGGGGAGCGATTTCAACGATCAAATGATACCGTCTCCAAGTACATAGATCATTTTTTCTCGTCCTCCTCCTGCACTAACTCGGTTGGATGGCAGATACTTCAAAAAGATGCTTGATGCCTTCACCTCCCCAAGAATCTATGGAAAGTATGTCCGCCTTCCCCGGAGTGATGATGAAACCCCCCAAGTTATTCGGGAGAAACCGATCTTCATGCCGTTCTTTAAAGATGCGATTGGTGCGCTCGATGGTACCCATATACCATGTACCCCATCCGTTGCAGAGCGTGACATGACTCGCAATTGGAAAGGCTTCCACTCTCAAAATTGTCTTGTTTGCTGCGACTTTGACATGAAATTTACCTACATGCTCAGTGGATGGGAAGGATCGGCTGCTGACTCAACCATATACCACGATGCTCGTACCCATGAGCTCGCTGTTCCTCCCGGCAAGTATTACCTTGCAGACGCTGGATACCCAAACTGCCCGGAGCTACTTGTACCATACCGTGGTGAGCGCTACCATCTCGCTGAATGGGGTCGAGCACAGCTTCAGTAAGTTTTGTATGACTCAAGTTGTCTTTTGATTCACAAGCGACTACCAACAGGCCCACTAACCGCCGAGAATACTTCAACTTACGACATGCTCAGCTACGGAATGTTGTCGAGCACATCATCGGTGTTATCAAGGGCCGTTTCCGAATTCTACTTCTCCCTCCTGAATACTCAATGGAAGTGCAAGCTCATATTCTGGTTGTGTGTTGTTGTCTCCACAATATCATTCGTACGTATGACGATGCCGAGCTGCTGGACATACTCCCTGCAGATCTCATTCACCAGCTCAGCGAGCTACAAGTCACCGGATTAACTGGTGAGCTCGCAAGTGGAATCCCAACTCCAGCTGGCCATGACCTCATGTCCAATAAATGGGACCAGATTGCTTGTGATCTATGGGCCAACTATGCGGAGGAGAGGGCGAGGAGGGGGAATCCCGTGTTGAATCTGTGTGGTGACTAGTAGCTACTAGTACATGGACACAGACAAACGTTGTACTATACACGGATGGTGTTACGATTCCTTGCCTCCCCCTTATCTTTTCCCTTATCTTCCTTATCAATGACTCATTTCTTATCTTCAAGTCACAATGACTCACTACGACTCTTCTTGACTTCTCATGACTCCTTCCTTATCTCTGACTCACTATGACTTCCTTTGACTCATCCTGACTCCATGGTTACTCCATTTGTACATGCACAGCTCGGTCTGTGCACTGCCCCGATATCTATATAAACCTAGCTACCAATACCCTGTACCCTAAGCTAGTCTTACTCGAATCTAGCCATATTATCCCTGAACCCCAGGACCTCTTGGTCACTCCCAGGACCCCTAGGAGCAGTTCCACCCTCTCCTAGTTGCGGCACACCAAACCATTGATTCTTTGAACGGCTTCTCAAGTCTACGCTCGTTGCTACCCGCACCAAGCATAACACATAGAACCCCCTCGACTTTCTCTACCTGTTCCACCGCTCTGGATCCTAATGCCATGGATGTCGATGCAATCTGCATCTCCAAACTCACCCCAGACGAACAAGCTCGCTGTTTCCGGGAAGGCCTCTGCCTTCGCTGCCGAAAGAAAGGACATAATGCCCAACAATGCCGCACCTTCACCTCTCAAGCTCCTCAGACTCGGTCCTCCAATAATCCTTTCTGCCTCCAACGAGTCCAAACTACCAATGTCATACCCACCGTCACCCCTGCTCCTTCTGTCCCAAAACCCCAGTCTGCTTTAGAAACCTATGTTAATAGCCTTCGCACCGGAGGGAAGGATGAGGGAGAAATCCTCCAAACACTGAAACTCTGTTTCAATGACACTCCAAAGGAAGAAAGTCCTTTGGGTTTTCTTTAAGGGAAGTCGCCCCAACGTCTTCTTCCCTAGACATCTCTGCTGTACTTGTAGGACTACCCAATGAAAGAACTATGTGTCTCCCAGTCCAACTACAAGCAGGATCCCAAAGCATTGATACTACCGCCCTTATTGATAGTGGCGCCACCAGCAGTTTCATCAATACCTCCCTCATCCCTAAACTCAGATCAGCCATCTGTTGCCTTCCTCAACCTCTTGTTGCCTATAATGTCGATGGGACCCAGAACCACCAAGGAACAATCAAATGGTCCATCACCACAAATGCCATCTTCCCCGACGCCTCAGATAAGATCACCCTCCTCGTCACTTCCCTCGGATCTCCCCGAATCATCCTAGGAACGCCCTGGCTCAAGAAGAAGAACCCCTCCATCGACTGGACTGCCAATACTCTCACCCTCCAGGATGCTGTGGTACCTCCTCGTGAGAGTCCGCCCTGGAAGGAAGTAAAGACAGATCCATACCCACAACATCTTGGAAAGATAACCCTTTCCACCCAGCTCACCCAAGCCGAAAAACCTGTTGAACAAAACGTCCCCTCTTGGTATCGTGAATTTGCCGACGTCTTCTCGGAGAAGATGTTCAGTATCCTCCCCCCACATCAACCTTTCGACCATACAATTGATCTAAAGCCCTCCTTTGTCCCTAAGATCGCCAAAATATACCCCCTCAACCTGGCTGAACATGAAGCATGTCGAATATTCATTGAGGAAAACTTGAAAACGGGTCATATCATTCCATCTAAATCTCCCCAAGCCTCACCATTTTTCTTTGTGCCCAAAAAGGATGGGACCCTACGACCTTGTCAGGACTATCAATACCTCAATTCCCATACCAATCGCAACACCTACCCTCTCCCTCTTATCTCTGAACTCATCGACGATATGAAAGACTCCACCCTGTTCACCAAATTTGACGTACGATGGGGATATAACAATATTCAACTGCGTGAAGAGGATCAGTGGAAAGCCACGTTCATCACTCCTCTCAGACTTTTTGAACCAACAGTCATGTTCTTCGGGTTTAACAACACACCTCCTACATTCCAAGCGTTTATGAACCACATCTTTGCTGATATGATCGCAGAGCGGTGGCTAAAGATCTACATGGACGACATTGGCATTCACACCCAGGACGACATTGATCTACATCACAAATGGACTAAGCGAGTGCTCCTTCGACTACGGGAACATAACCTGTCCCTCAAAATCTCTAAGTGTTCCTTCAACGTCGCCACCATGGAGTATTTGGGGCTAATCATTGGGCAAGGCCGCATTCAGATGGATCCCACCAAATTATCTGCTATTCGTGATTGGAAACCTCCCTCCTCTGTCAAGGGAATTCGCTCTTTCCTGGGCTTCGCAAACTTCTACCGCAAGTTCATCTCCAGCTTCTCAGACCTTGTTGCCCCCCTCACTCTTCTCACCCGTAAAGATGAACCCTGGCTCTGGACTGCCCTCCAACAACGTGCTTTTGAAACCCTCAAAGACCGTTTCTCTTCCTCTCCAGTCCTTGTGTTCCTGGATGTCTCTCGTCCTTTTTCCATCATGACCGATGCCTCTCTCCTTGCAGCAGGCGCAGTCCTCCTCCAATCCGACCTCAATGGTGATGTCCATCCCTGCGCATACTTCTCCAAGACATTCAGCCCAGTGGAACGCAACTACAACATCTATGATCGTGAACTACTTGTGGTCATCCTTGCCCTCCAGGAATGGCATCAATACCTCCTTGGCACCTCCCACCCAGTCACTGTCCTCACTGACCACAAGAACCTCTCATATCTGAAGGACCCTCAGAAACTCTCTCGTCGTCAAGCCTATTGGTCTCTCCTCTTACAGGACTTCAATCTCATTTGGCAGGTCACTCTGGGCACTCGCATGGCCCCTGCAGATGCTCTTTCTCACAAGGATCTTATGGACACCTCCCTGGACAACATCTCTTCCCCTATCCTCCCCGATCCTGTCGTCATTGCCACTTTGGACCTTGCTCTTGCCAATACCATTCGTTCCTCCTCTGCCTCAGATCCCCTGGTTCTACGTGCCATTCAGAGCCTGCAGGAGGGCTTGCCACTCTTCCCTCGTTCTACTCTCACTGACTGGTCTTTGGACAATGGTCATCTCTTCTTTCAGCATCGCATGTATGTTCCCCCTGCCTCTCGCTCTCCTCTTCTCCTTGCCCTTCATGAGTCCCCCACCACCGGCCACATGGGTTTCTTCCATACCAAAGCTCTCATCGAACGTGACTTTTGGTGGCCAGGCCTCTCCACCTTTGTCAAGAACTTCGTCGCCGGTTGCGCCCTCTGTCAGCAGTCCAAGGTCAATACTCATTCCACCATTCCACCTCTCTCTCCGATCTCTTCCACCACTTCCCTGCCCTTCCGTCAGCTCTCCATGAATCTCATCACCGACCTCCCTCTGTCCTCCGGATTTGATTCCTTGCTGGTTGTGGTCGACCACGGGCTTATGAAGGGGGTGATTCTCATTCCTTGCACTAAAACTATCGACGCAGCGGGAGTAGCACAACTCTTTTTCCATCACGTGTTCAAAAGGTTCAGCCTCCACAATTCCATCATCTCTGATTGTGGTCCACAGTTCACATCTGCCTTTGCTCAAGAGCTTGCTCGCCTCCTACACTATGATGTCTGTCTCTCCACAGCCTACCACTCTCAGACGGATGGACAAACCAAATGAGCCAACCAAGAAATCGAAACTTATCTCCGCATCTTCTGCACTAATCAACCACATTCCTGGTCCTCGTTCCTCACCTCCACTGAGTTCCACCACAATTCCTCCCCCCACTCTTCCACTAAAGCCTCCCCGTTCTCCCTCATGCTGGGCTACGAGCCTTGAGCATACCCTGCCCTTGGGAAAACTTTCATTCCTGCTCTCTCCTCCTGCCTTAATCTCCTCGAGGAATCACAAAAGGAAGCACTCGCAGCACACAAGTCAGCACGTCAGCTGATGACGCAACACGCTTCTCGAAAGTTCTCCCCATGGAAAGTCGGAGATAAGGTGTGGCTCGAAGCGACTAACCTCCGCATTCCATTCCCATCTCAGAAGCTTGCGCCCAAACACCTGGGCCCCTTCGAAATCTCCCAGGTTTTATCTCCCCTCACTTACCGATTACGCCTTCCATCCACATGGAAGATACACGACATCTTCCACGCCACCCTTCTATCTTCCTTCCACTCCATGGAAGCACATGGTCCATCTTTCTCAGCACCGCCTCCTGATGTGATAGAAGGTGAAGAAGAATACAAAGTGGACAGCATTCTCTCACACAAAGGTTCTCCCGGTCGCTACTGGTACCTGACCGCATGGAAAGGTTACTCAGTATCAGAGAATACATGGGAACCCGAGAGTAATCTCCGTCATGCCAAGTCTGTCCTCCTCTCCTATAAAAAGACTCATTCCCTCCAATAGTTTCAATGTCGTCCACTCACATTTTCTTCTTCATCACAATAATCTTGAATCTCCTTCTCCCCTTACTCCAATATGCCTGCTACATTCTCCGTCCCTTCACCTACATCGTCCTCTTCACATTCGAGTTGGTCCTCTACTCATCCTTTGTGTTCACAGCCTGTGCAGCCTTGCTTTCTTCCTGCTTCCTCAATCAACACGCTCTACACCGCTATCCTTGCCGCTCCCACCCTCGTCCATGCCCTCGAAAGTGATACCCTATTCGAGCAGGATGAGGTCACGCAGGAATTAGTGCACCTTTTTCATGATGCTTCCCGTGCCCAAGCCTTCCACTTTCAAGCCGCCCCTTCTGACTTACCCGCCGATTTTGGCCTTCCTCTTCGTCTTCTCATTAATCGCATCCCCGATCGTATCCTTACCACTGTTACGCGGACTGCGTACAGCTTCCCAAGGTTAATCCGAAGTCCTATGTTTCCGGAAGGTAACACTCGGACAGCGTCCACTCAGTAGTAGGACGAAGACTATTCAAAGTCGGGAGCTCACTATCCGAAGGTCGGACTCGCGGGTGGCCAGAAACTGCACATAGGATTGCGCAGAACTAGCTGGAGAACAAGTATCGTACAGGGCACCGTTTAAATACCTAGGCAGAGCTGTACTTCGCTAAAGTAGTAACTCCTGATATAGTAACGAAGAGATACCTAGTATGGATCGTGGGGAGACGCAGCATCAATAAAGAGATGATACTGTGGGAGGGCTATGTGTCCGAGAGTAGGAAGTGGGGCATACCAAATGTCGTAACTCAAGAGTCCCTATCCGGCAGCGGATACAAAGGGAATGCCGGAAAGGTTGCATTGTCTAAGTAGGAAGGAAGAGTAGTTGGACAGAATAGAGAGGAGTGATAGCGCAAACCGTATACAGAATCGGAGGTTGTAACATTACCCCCGTCGTACGTCTGAGACACCGAATCAGACCCTGTTAGGTTGGTCGACTCCGAGAGTATCTGTCGCAGACAGTCCGTCAGATTCGCTCCCATCCACGGCCCCTGCGCAATTCGGCGCACTGTGGCCTCGAAGTCCACAACGGATACATTGTCGCTCAGGACAAGCGTACTGGGGATGACCAGGTGCGGGGAGGAAGCAGTAAGGACAGAGGTAGTGGGGGCAGGCTGTCCGATAGTGTGATCGCGAACCGCATTGATGGCAACTTGCCGCTCTATTTCCTCTTCGAGGAGAGGGAGAGACGGGGCTAGTGGATCGGAGTTCTCCATCTGTGATATCGTGGTTTCCCAATCGAGCCAGAGCGCGAAGTCGCTGAGCAACTCGTCGTGTATGGGGAGCGGGAGGGGGGATGGGGATCGGGGACGTGGTAGAGGAGCGAGGTGGAGTGGATGGGGGTTCGGTTGGTATGTATGGGGATTCTGGAGTGGGAGGTCGGACGGTCGCGAAGTTAACGGCTGGGATAGGGGAACGTGGAAGCGCAGGTCCTGTTGGGCTGTCTCCGGGGTGATCGTACTCTTCCAACGGACTCCTTTGCGGGATGACGGGGGCATCAGCCATGTAATGGGCCCGCTGCTCGTTTGTGAGCGATTGGAGCTGTTGTCGGAGGAGAGGGAGGTAGACATTGCGAGGGAGGAGTGCAATGAGCTCAAGTAGACCTGCTTCCGTGAGGAGTTCAGCGATGGTGTTCCGGGCTCGTCCCAATTGTTGGACCGCAAACGTAGGATTGAACCGATGTTGTATCCCCAAGTCCGTTGCGGTGCGGAAGATAGCGATGGTCTCAATAGTCTGGCGACGAGAACTGACAAAGAAAGAATAGAATCGGATGATTAACGGAAGGTAAGGAGAAAGGCGGAAGAGAGGAAGGCGTTCCAGTGCAAGTACGACTCCGGGATTGTCAAGCAAGTTGAAAACAAGGGTGGTGCAATGGAATTCGGAGAGTCGGTCTAGGCGGAGAGGTGGGTTGTCGTCAATGGAGAGAGGGCGAGAAAGAGTAGTCATATAGTATTTCTTTAGTGCCCGCACGATTCGTCGGGTAAACACTTCAAAAAGGGGGGGATAGGATGGGAAAATATTCTACCAGCCAGAGGCGTTCCCTCCCCACTGTCCGGCCCCGTTGTTGTTGTCCGGGAATGTCACCGCGAAACGCAGAGACCAACCTGGTTCTGGTCGCGCCGGTGGCTGGTGGTCTTGGACGGGCTCGTCGGCCCAGGCAACGGGAGGGGGTGGTTGGTGGTGGCGGATGGGGAGGGGAGCGATGGTGTACTGGATGTCCACCTGGCGGTTAAGAATACACCGATGCGTATCCCAAAGGCAGAGAAGGATTAGAAAGAATGGGAGAAATATAAAAGAGAAGTAGAGGGCAAGAAGGTTGAGGGTCTGGGGGGAAACGGAAGACATATCGTATGCTATATAAGAGAGGGGAGATGGTACTACGTTCTCTTTCTTCGTCGTCCGGTTGGGGGAAAATCCTTGGGTCGGGACGCCTTATATTCCATTAGTAGAGCGTGGGAATTCCCCAAATTTCGTTCGGGTTCCCAGGTGTTTTCGGCGGAGGAGTATCCTTTCCATGCGACTAGGTACTGCCTTCGTGCTGCGGAGCCCCTGTGGCTTAGGATCCACTCCACCTCATATTGTTCTTCTCCATCGATTTGATCCGGCGAAGGGTTGATAAAGTTTGGACCGTGTTCCGCAGTTTCGCGATAGGGGGTAAGGAGCGATGCGTGGAAGACTGGGTGGATTCTCCAGGTTGGGGGGAGTCAGAGTTGGTAAGCTACAGGAGAGACGACTTTCTCGATTTCAAAGGGGCCTTCTCGTCTAGGGGCGAGCTTTTTGGAGGGGTAGCGTAGCTTCAGGTTCTTGTTGTCGAGCCAGACACGATCTCCTATCTTCCACGGTTTGAAGGACGTGCGAGTTCGTTCCTGCATCATTTGTTGGGCCACATGATGGGCCTGCTGCGCTTCATCTCTCACTTTAGCCAAAAGAGAAAGTCTCTGTTCGAGTGCGGGGAGGAACGTTTTTCCGATGGCAGGGTAGGCTCGGGGTTCGTATCCGAGCATGAGAAAAAAGGGGGATTGCTTGGTCACAGAGTGTGCTGTGGAATTGTGCGCGAATTCAGCCATGGGGAGGAGGTCCGCCCAGATAGATACGTTTCCTTGGCAAAAGATGCGTAGGTAAGTTTCTAGTTCCTGGTTGACATGTTCCATTTCACCGTCCGTTTGTGGGTGATAGGCAGTGGAGAGTGCTAGGTTGTAGGCGAGTAGTCGGGATAGTTCTCGAGCGAAAGCGGAGGCAAATTGGGGACCTCTATCAGAGATACAGCGTTCGTGTAGGCCAAATCTAGGGAAAACATGCTGGAAAAAGAGGAGTGCGATGCCTTTTGCGTCGATGTCCTTGGTGCAAGGGCAGAAAATTACCCCCTTCGTAAGACCATGGTCGACCACGACCAAGACAGAATCGAAACCGCGAGACAGGGGCAAACCGGTGATGAGATCGACGGAGATGGACTGAAATGGGCGAGAGGCGGTGCTCGGAAGGGGCCGAGCCGGCAGTACGGTAGGATGTGTCAGCACCTTATTGGCCTGACAGGTGGCGCAGCCGAGGACGAACTTTCGCACGTACGTGGAAAGTCCCGGCCACCAATAATCGCGCTGCAACAGGTGTAACAACCGGAAAAAGCCGGGGTGGCCGGCGGCAGGGGAATTGTGGAGTTCCGTGACAAGTGCATGGCGGGCCGATTCCGGGACATAGAGGCGGCTCCTGAAATATAGTCGGCTGTCAGTGAACTGCCAGTCCGAACGGGAAGCGCGCGGGAGAAGTGACGATCCTCGCTGCAATGCCGCAAGGGCATCGGCGACGAACGGGTCGGAGGAGGTGGATGCGGCGACTTTGTTGGCGAGGGCCACATCCAGCAGGCGGACGAAATGGTCGGCGGGGAGGAGTACGACATCTTGGTTGTCATCGGTGGTGGAGATATCGGGCAAGCGAGAGAGCGCGTCCGCGGGACCCATTTGGGCACCGGGGACATGGGAGAAATGGAGGTCAAAGTCTTGAAGAAATAGCATCCAGCAAGCTTGGCGACGGGATAATTTGTGGGGCTGCTTAAAGTAGGCGAGATTTTTGTGATCGGTGAGGTATTGTTTCCATTCCTCGAGCGCGCGGATTACTGCAAGAAGCTCGCGATCATAGATGTTGTAGTTACGTTCCTCGGGGGAAAAGGTCTTGGAAAGGTAGGTGCAAGGATGAAGGTTACCATTACTGTCTTTCTGCATTAAGACAGCCCCAGAGGCAACAAGGGAGGCATCGGTCATAACCCAGAACAGGGCATCGGTATGGGGGAGCTGGAGGACAGGCCGAGAAAGGAAGGCCTGTTGAAGCGAACGGAAAGCAGTGTCGCAGGCAGGGGTCCACTCTCAGGGCGTCGTCTTCTTCGTAAGATCGTGGAGGGGTCGAGCGATTGAAGAGAAGTTGGGGATGAATTTCCGGTAGAAATTGCAAAACCCAATGAAGGAACGAACGGCCTTGACCGACCTGGGGGGAGTCCAGTCCTGGATTGCCGTTAACTTGGCAGGATCAAGGGTGACTGCCCCAGGACAGATAATCATGCCAAGGTACTCGACCTCCGACACGTTGAAGAAGCATTTGGAAAGCTTTAAAAAGAGAAAATGGTCGCGCATACGTTGTAAGACTCATTGGGTACGTTGGTGGTGGAGCTGAGAGTCTCCTGCCGTGTGGATAATTAGGTCGTCCATATAGATGAGAAGCCATCCTTCGGAGATCATATCACGGAAGACGTCGTCCATTAGTGCTTGGAAGGTGGGAGGGGAATTGCATAGACTGAAGAACATTACGGTGGGTTCGTAGAGTCCAAATGGCGTGATGAAGGCCGCCTTCCAAGTATCAGAAGGTTTGATACGGACATTGTTGTAGCCCCATCGGATGTCCATCTTCGTAAAAATGGACGAGTCCTTGAGTTGGTCAATGAGGTCGGAAATCAGGGGTAAAGGATAGGCATTCTTGACGGTATGCTGGTTAAGGTATCGATAGTCCTGACAAGGTCGTAATCCACCGTCCTTTTTCTTGACAAAGAAGAAGGGTGAAGCTTGTGGGGATTTGGAGGGTTTGATCTTTCCAGACTTTAGATGTTTGTCGACAAAGGCTTTGCACGTAGCCAGCTCGGTAGGATTTAAAGGGTAAGCCTTGGCGACTTTTGGGGTGAAGTCCTTGGTGAGATCTATAGCATGATCATAGGGACGAGAGGGGGGTAATTCTCCGTTTTTAGGTTCTTCAAAGACACTGCGGAATTCCTCGTATTCGGGGGGAAGAACAGTATCGGTCTTGGATGACTGTTGCACCAATTCTGTGGAGATTGTGGTCCTAGCGATGATTTCTGGGTCGGTAGTGATTCCTAGGTAGCGGAGAAGGTACCACTGGGCGACAGGGTCGGTTGTAGGGGAGCGTTGGGGCGGATTGGAAAATTCGATTCGTCCAACAGCCCAGTCTATGGTTGGGTTAATTTCTCGCAACCAGTTCATTCCTAAGATGACTTTTTCGGTTCCGGTATCGATGACCAGGAATCGACGTTGTTCAGTCCAAGATCCGTAGGAGACGTTAAGGACGACATAGTGTCGTATAATCCCGTTTTTGTTCTTGGAGCCGTCGACATTATGAGCTCGAATGGGCTTAGGAAGTCGGTGAGTTTTCCATCCTTTGAGGCGGACGAGGTATTTATTGGCGAAGCATCCAGTGGCTCCGCTGTCCACTAAGGCAGAGATTTCAACGGTTTTTGTCGCATCCGATTTGTACAGGCGAATGGGGAGTTTGATTGCTCTAGAATGAGATCCTATTACAAATACAGGTGCGACGGAAAGGGGAGGCAAAGACGTTGATACTTTCCTCCCAGTTAAAAATCCTGCGAAGTATCGAGGGCTCGGACGTCCTGATCTTTGGTGGTACAGGTGCGGAGGATACAGAGTAGTTCATCTCTGGGAAGGTCCGAGCTTTGGATGAACTCCCCTAAGGCATCTGTGGTCTCTACTGCTTTGATAGTCTGGGGGCGAGTGGGGAATCGGCGAGGGCAAGAGTCTCCGTGAGGATGGTTAGTGGTGCGACATCCTACGCGATGACAGATGAAGCATTTATTGTTTTTCATGTGCTCCGCTCGCTCGACCGGGGTGAGACAAATTGCGTCAACGTCCATGGCATTTGGGTCTCGATGATGGGAGTTTCCGGAAGAGGGGAGGGGGATATAGTTCCTTCGTTCCCTGATCTTTCGGAGACATCGGATATTCTCATCGAAGATATGAGCCTTTTTAATCCAATCCCTCCATGTCGTTGGTTGGGGGTTCAAGGTCGCCATCATATTGGCAAGTCGTTCATCCACTCCTCGTCGGAGGATGTTGATCAGGATCTCGTCATGTCCTGTCTCTAATTTGCTCCTCATCACCTTCAGCTCGAAGGTGGTGACATAGGTATCGAAGTTGCCCCTCTGGAGTCTTCCAGGTAGCGCCTTCTCGCTCTCGTCTTTGAAGTCATTTTGCTTCAACTTGTATAGCTCATTTCGAGCTCTTTCTTGTTGTCCTGTCGGGATAAAGGATTCCGTGAATGCTTCTCGGAACTGGGCAAATGTGGCGTCCATGACCTTCGGGTACCAGGTTTCAGCGAATGCTGCGGCTCGTCCTTTATTCATCTTATTGAGGCAGGTGAGGATCAGAAGCGAATCGGTGTCGTAGATATCCTGGTTGATTGTAAAGAAGGCTGTCATAGCCAGTATCCATCATGTTGCATCTGAGGAATTTCCGTCGAAATCTCCGGGTAGGGCTGCCCGAAGTTCCCCTTTCTTTGCATGAGAGGGTGTAGCGTTGGCCATTGGTTCATCCTGCGGTTCCTGGGTGGTATCGGTAACTAGTACTACCGGGGAAAGTGTTGGAG
>JBBPLV010000912.1:0-13039 GCA_038089975.1 Boletellus ananiceps | reverse complement strand
AGCATTGGCAAGCGGGAAACGACATACGCTGACGGAGATGGTGTCGTTTTCGTTCACGATGGGGACTACGCCCATGCTCAAGAGCTCCCATATCGTGTTCACCGCATTCAGGTATCGCGTTCGCTGTCGAACGCGCGCCTCAGTTGGTGAGAGAGCTCATCATCACATTTGACACGGAAAGTACGCGCACGTCCGAGATATCACCCCGCGTGAGCAAGATCTGTGCCGTCCGCTGGTCAAACTGGCCAAACAGGTTATCCCACAGTGCGATGAGCCGGCCTTGACCGATGGCCGAAAGTGCCTTGAAATCGCCAGATAAGCATGTAGGTTGGGGTCAGGGAAGAGCGACGGGACTGACTTGTTTTCTGGAGAGACTTTTGGGGCGTTGGGGCATCGCCATCGTCCGAAGGCCGACGCCGATGGCGCCAGAGCTGACAAGGACGACCTTGTGGCCTAGGCCACGCAGGTGAACGACGGTCTCGACGACCGAGGACAGGATTGAAAGGAGGGGCTGGTGTGTCTCTTCATGGACGATGGACGACGTGCCTGTCGACTACCCAGTGAGGATGGGTGCATCGCAGATCCGGCTGGGGGAATCACCGAGTTTGATGACGACCGTGCTGGACAACGTGCGTTGCTTGGATGGACGCGCTGCTAGCACTTCGTCCGTCTGACCCTTGCTGGACTGTAGCGTCGACTTGCCGGACTGTTGAATGTCGACCATTGAAGGCTCGACGTGGTCGTTGTTCTAAGAATATCTCTGTTGCTTATCAGACTATCACTGATTTCCACATTAGGATATCTCCAGCTTGTATGATGTATCCCTTATCCTGAAGTGTGACATGGTTGTACATGGTTAAGGAGGTGTACATGCAGTGCAATTACACAATGACATTGTCCAGAAGTGGCTTGTCAATCTCTGATTTGTCACTCCTGCCATAGATCATGAGTGTATGCCTGATATGATATGATGTTAGCATCTAGGTCCATAGGTGCAAAACACACACACAATATGTACAATCCAATTTTTAATCAACCTGGTGTGGCCTGATGCTGCATTGGACAATGATTGCTATATGATTATTAAACGATATATGTGATCAAAGATGGCTCGAAACGAGGTTGCCAGGTTGCGTGTATTCACAAGGAACAGAAACTTCTTTCATAAGCTCGCAGGTATTCCCACTGGAGTCGAGGACGCTCCGATGTTCAGGAGAACCTGCATGTTTGAAAGTCAAGACGTGTTCTCAGTGGTCGAGCAGCGACAAGTACCGTAGGTTTCGGAGAACGAAGCGCATACTCGTGTAGGGGTAAGAGGTCTTGGAAGAGCTCGAAAGGACACGGCCAGCCATGGACCGCAGCGTCTCGACCGATGGCGCCAGACTCTACCTTGAACCCTTTGCATGCGTTGTCTGCCAATTTCGAGCACGGTATTATTGGACTGTTCCGAGACAGCGAACTCCAAGGGACCCACCAGGCTGGATGCACCGGCGACAGCCATGCATGATGTATGACGCCCGGAATCAGCATAGGTAACCGTTCGAGGATACGCGAGTATTGATAGGGGTTCAGTGCAAGGTGGTGAAACGCCCATGACTATCAGTGGCTGCTGACTAAGAGTGTGGATAACGTGGACTGTCTTGTTCTGATTCACACTCGGACAGCAATGTCGCCGATCTACCACTCGCGGTGCACCGCCCTCCCGGAGCATCCGTGTCGTATGTGATGTTCTTGCCCTCGGGCTGTACGCGAGTCCTCCAGCGCATGCAATCAAGCATGATTCGACACGTCATGCCAGTAGAAGTTCGTGGAACCCAATTTTTTGACTCACATGCAGGATTACTACCGCGCCTACGGTGTCTTTTCAGTGAAATAATGTGCTTGACAGGCCGGCGATAAATCAATCACGTTTCATCCCAGGTGCCTCGGCGATCGTGCCGCCCCTCGCCTGCGCCACACGGGACGACACTTGTTCGGTCATATCACACTCCTCGTCGACAGCGTCTTGACTCGATCCTCGTCACATGCTACGTCGCCCTGGCATCTACTGCGTAACAAGCTCGTTACCACAGCAATCACACCTTCCTGGGCGCAGTGACAGGTAATCATACTTCATCTGCTCATTTTCGGGTAGAACATATCTGGACCGCATCGAACATCGTTCAAAGGGATCCCAGGTCGGCGATCAAATCTCTCCAACACGTAGGGGGGGGGGAGAAGCGCGGGAACAAGAAAAAGACCGCTCTTTCGCCATCTACCCAGGCACTTCTCTATTGTTCTCCCAGAACGCGAAGCCGATCGGACGCCCACAAACTCAAACCTGACTCTGTCATGTCAGGTCGTGTCGCATCGTCTCGGAATCTGCTGCCCGCTTAGGGCATACACGAGGAACGAACGATGCCTCTTGTCGAGACTTGGAGGGGGGGAAGGCATGTATGGAGACTCACCACTGTGCGTACAACCCACCATGTAGAGAGCCGGGAAGCAGTTATCTCGTGATCGCGTGTGAACTATGCCATAGCGATAGTCACGGTGCACCACATTACCCGTGCCCATCACCCGTCCCACCTGCCCAATGAAACGAGATTCCCCGCGGTCCGAAAAAAAAAGGGGACACGTGTGTGACAAACAATGCGAACACTTGCCGGACGAAAAGCACCGCCTTGAGACCTTCTCCATTGTCCGCCCCATCTGGTCGCATGTCCGAGTCAGGGAGAGCAGACGCGAGTTCGAGATGCGGAGCAAACCTCGTGTGATGGAAGTGTGCGGCAAAAACGCTGACGTGACATGTTCGTATGTGCTCTCGGCCTCGTGACCAGCTTCCGATGAGTACCTGATAAGCGCGCGCTCGTTCGCCCCTGACCTAATCCCGCACAGCAAGGATGACGGTCTTTTCTTCATTTCATGTTGCGATCAAGTACAAATGGGCTATTGAGTATACATGATAAGAAATGAAAAAGTCATTAGCTAGCTATACCATGATGAAGGGAAGAATAGGATGAGGTTGGAGAACTAGTACGCCCAGCACGATTTAGATCAACCCATTTATTTATTTGAAAGAGCTCGTGACCCGGGAAGGTTGGATGGTGCCCTCCATCTGCGGAGCAACGGCGGCGAAGGTCGGCTTCCAGCTACCCGCTACCCGGCGCGTCGACCAGTAAATTGCACCAGCGGGTGGCACGTACGAAGTCCCAGAAGTAACAGTTGGCATGGGCGTAGGCGTATTCGTCATCTGGGTGAAGATGGGCATTGCGGCGGCCTGTTGAGTATTCCCGAGGTGCAATTCCTGCGGTGCGACTGTGGTAGGGACAGGAACAGAAGACATGGCACCCTCGGTGGAGCCATTCGCAGCCTCGAAATTGAGAAAGTTCATCATGTCTTGTGTAAAAATGCTGGGTTGACGTTGAGGAGTCGTATATGTCCCCACGTCCGAGTTGTCGGGAAGACAGAAGAGAGACTCGAGGTCCTCGTGGATAGAAGTAGTAGCTTGGGAAGAACTCGAGCCAGCTTCCGTCAAGGAAGCCAATTGCTGCTCAAAGTCAATAAGGTCGGCGAATAGCTGTCCATTATAATCGACTGTCGGAGCTGGGGGGGCCACAGAGACCTCCAATTCGCCAGGCGGATGCACCACGAGGTTGGATGTGTCGATAGTTGACAAACTAAAGACACCGTTTTCGTCGGTCGACGAGAGCAAGGACTCCAGCGATGCGCTACCAGAGACATCCTGCTGGAATTCGTCGAATTTTTGCGGCTGATTAATTCCAATGTCCAATTTGACAACCTCCATAAAGTTCACTCAGACGCAGAGATTGACCAGTTAAATGGGGACGTACCTCGGGGTTTTGAGACTCGAAATTTTGCAACTGAGCGTGGATGTCGTCCCATACCGCCGTTGGAGGAACACCCGTGTTCGCTGGGGATGACGGCTGGGACTGGGATGAGCTCAGAGGGAGTTCGCTTGGCACAGACGACTGGAAAAGCAGCGACGGTAGGGAGTGGGTCGCATACGGGTGAGGCGAAGGGTGGTGTGAGCCGGGAAGAGACGGTATGTACAGTTGATTGGTATATGTCCGCGATGAAGAGGATGCGCGCGAGCCGGAACTGGTAGATGGCGGAACAGAAGGGCTCGATGAGGTCGAAGCGCCATTTTCATCTAGAGAGAGAAATGATTCGGGGGACGCGGTGTTCTCACACGGTGCAGGCGATGGAGCGGTTGAGATGGGGGGAGAAGGACCTCCGGGACCATAATATACTTCGGGTGGGTAGGGGAGTAAGTAAGGTTGTGGCAAGATCGCGTTGGGAGGATAACCTGGGAAGAAGTAGGGCCGTGGCATGGCAGAAGGAGGTGCCATGGCAGGAGCCGGGGGCGTGTTCACGTTCGCGTTCGTGTCAGGAGGTGTGGCACCCCGCGCTTTGGTCTTTTTGGTGCGTCGGCCTTGCTTAAGCACCTCCTTAGAGCGTAACTTGTCCTCTCTCTTCTGGGGACAGAATCGGTAATCGGGATACAGTTGTTGGTGCTTGAGTTTCTCTTCCTCTGCTCTCTGTTCGAAAAGGCGTTTGACGTCTTCCCCTTCGTGTTTCCACATAAACGAGATCCTCTTGGAGACCTCTGCTTGAGACAGGCGCTCTGGATTGTTGTTGCGAAGCATCTGGAACTGGTGGGAGCGATATAGTATCCATGCGTTCGGAGGACGTGGCGGTTGGACCTTGCTGTACTCTGGTTGTCGGGAAGGGGCCGGGGTAGCAGCGGTACGACTTGGGCCCATCTGATAGAGCGCTGCTGGCGGGAGATAGAATGGGGGACACGAGAAAAGGGGGAGATAGAGGTGGTTTGGGAAAGAGACGCGTCGATGGAAAAAGAGTTTGGGCAGGCTATCCGTTTTGGTAGGTCCTTGTGGGTCCACGGTGTTGTGATGCTGTTTGCCCTGTCGTCCATTAGCGCTTATATATGGTGTCCACCGCGGTCAAAGCGCCGGCAACTCACCGACATCGTGGTCAATGAGGCCTCCACGACACGTCAAAGCGCCCTGGGCGTCTCTGCTGTAGCAATCAGGTGGTGGTAGACGCTGTGTCGCGCGTGGCGTCCGGCTGAAGCGTTATTTTTCCACATCGTCTATCAGCACCCTCTTTCGCCCTGTCGTTCTACACCGACCTGGATCTGCTCAGCGGGTGAGACGGGAATGCAACAAAGTCCATGGCAATAAACGTCAAAAATTATTTGAAATGCTCTGGTCCATGTCTTCACTACCGCTGGCCGGGACACCGCCTCATCGGGGGGCCAGTGGGCCCACCAAAAGTCTAGCCCGTCCAACCTGCACGGACCTCCGAAGCCTTGGAGTATTGCTTTGGTTGGGATGGCGCTGTTTCCTAGGGCCTGTATCCAGGCGACTCGGGTCCACGCAAACGTGACTTTCTCCCCCTGATTCAGCAACTTTACTCGTCATTCTTACTTCTCTGCAGAGAGCCCTGACCGTAGACTACGTCCAGGCGTGTCCACGGTCTGGTTTTGGCCCGGCGCAGTCACCCACAATCTCGCACCTCCTTCCACCCGAGAGTCGCCTTGATGTCGCTGACTAACCCGCAACTGTGAAGCTCCTTATAGGATGTGTATCAAAGCGTCACTGTCCTGGCTGACAACACGTATAAATGCCAGGCTATCAGGCTGCAGCGATATGAGGGTCCACGCTGGTGTCGGAGCTTACACAAAGCATGCTTCCGCCCTGACCGATACGAAAATCAGGTGCTTTGCTGATAACCCGAACGGGGACGTTGTTCCGGAGCAGCGTGAGTGCTGCAACACACCCGGACGGCCCTGCACCAGCCTAGCACCCAGCGCGAGAAGTTCCCTTAGTGCTTTCGCTCACGAGACAAGTAGGAAATGCTTACTATGAGGACAGGCGGCACGGAAGGGGTCGTGGTAGCGCAACGAAGGGCGGTTAGAAGAACTGAATATCAACTTCGATTGGACCATACACCTGAAGGACAGCGACTTGCTGGATCTCACATCCACGTGTAGGAGGCTTCCTTTTATCGCACATCTCCGTCGCCCTCGACACACGTGGTTACAACGATCTCACTTGGCGAGCACATGACACCATGTATGTGTGCAGGCACGATTTGTCCATGAACGTTCTTGACTGTGTCATCGAGGCAGAGGCGATCCCAGTGGTGGCGGCTATCTTTGCAGACTTTCCTGCAGCTCAAGATCGATGACGAGTTCATTCTTCGAAGTTGGCTGGGTGGTGTGATCCATCGACGTTCATCAGATTGGAGGGTTTACGGCCAGTGTTGGAAGGAGGTGCGTGTGCTGGCAAGAAAGGTATTGTTAGAATGCGCTCGGCGTCCTCGGAAGGTGTCATCTCAAAGTTGTTGAGCATTCTTGAGTTGCTCTGCAGGGGGTACCGGGGGTCGGCATACAAAGGGATCTCTGCTTCAGGTTGTATGTGTGGACACTGCAGGTCTAGGATGTGCAACGTTCGTAGAACGTGTCGATGCAGTGCCACACATGGATCTTACAACTTGAATACACATCATCGGTAGCATTAGTGTCTACTTTTGCGCTGGGATGTCGTTCCGATAGACGAAGGAGTAATAGAAAGGTCAGTCGTCCTCATGGGCATAGCACACCGACTGCCTTATGCCAAAAATGCAATCATGGCCATTCAAATTCATTCATGAGTTTCCGAGCAGCCCAGGAATCGACGTGCTAAAGTCGTGCGGGTTATAAAGCAACCAAAGGGTTCCTACGTTAGGTATGCACAACGGTCGTAGTTCCCACCTTGGTTCGCGCCCCACCAACTCGGGAAAGGATGGGATGTGCCGGCCGCACCTTGTACGGCAAACGAGAGAATGAACACCATCACTTGAGTCCCCCCATCGAGCGCTGCCCAACGCCGAGCTTCAGTGAATGACACAAACCGGCCTGTGGAACTCACCAGCGGAAATGATGTAGTTATACTGAGCGAACCAACGAGGATGGCGTGTACGCAGCCACCATTGGGAAAGGAAGGCAAGCACGAAGCCAGAGAGGAATATCGAATTCACTCCCACGGCAAGTAACCCGATGTTGTATCTATGATGTCTTCTCAGTACTTCAGATGGGACCTGAATGTAGGACGTACGCAATAACAGGAGTGTAGAGATAGTCAAGTCGCAGCTTCGGCCAGAAACGGTGTGCAACCCAGAACGGGACAGGAACGAGTAAGCCCGGGAGATAGGCCCACGATACCCATTGGTACCGTTGTCCAACTGAAAATAGCTCATGGGCGAGGCCACCCCAGGCGACAGCCTGAGAATTGTATTGTTGCAGCTGCTGACCAGACCAGATATTCGTTCCTTCAATCGAGAGAAGAATCTCTCGTTGATTGTCGATAACAGAGTTCATCATCACTGTGCAAGTGTCAACGACTGGCTTTGCTGGAAACTACATTTTGCTTACCATAGTTTAACACGGCACCGAGGAGGGTACCAATAATCTGAGCAGTAAATGCGGCACGGGGCGGAAGCTTTGAGTCTGCCAAAACGAGTTCAGCTAGTTAAATAGTGTATAGAGTGCAAACATACATTGGGCAATTTTGAGATCTCGGAGTAGCAGTAACGCTTGTGACACGGCGTCTGCAAATACTGCTTCAGCCTACCCAACGTTTAATGAATCCGTGCAACCATACTAAAGCTATAGAGCACGAAGTACATATTTGCCATTGGCTTGCCTGGATGTAAGAATCCTCCAACCATTTGCACGAACCTTTCTCCAGTCAGTGTACCTACTCATATCGCAAGCGAAAATGCCACCTACGATTGTATGCTAAGGACAAGACCAGTGATAGCAAAAAGTGCTCCAAAGAAGAGACTAGACAAGGCAGCAAGAAAAATTGAAATCACAAAGGCCCACCTATTGGTAACAATATAGCGTCCTTGAAATGCAACTTAATCATCATGACTCACCATGGCAGGGTGGAATCCGTCTTGTAGATAACGACCAGCGCAACAACAATGGATAGGGTAAATGTCATGAAATACCAGCTATTTGGTGCGTCCGGGTACTGTTTGTTTTGGTCCCGTCAGAGTTGCTCCTCAACAGGTTCCAAGCGACCTACTTTGAGCATCTCTAGATAGTGGGGATCAAGCTCCTTATTCTCACCCTCGTCCCTCATTCCGTCGTCCAGCCCGAACCTCCAATTGAATGTCTTCCATGATTTCCTGAGGGCCCGAGGGCTCGCCCAACCCCATGCAGAACGAAGGTCATCTGCGTTCCAGAGAAGGAGGTGCGTGAACGTCGCCCCCAGTCCAATATTTGTGACTAGTAAGCTGACCACCCATGTCGAGGAATACCAAGGAAGACCCTGCTCTGCAAGTAAGGTTGGGTCGACCTCGTAGTTCGAATTGAGGATCAACGTTTGGTTGTACTGCGTTCCATTCTCGTAGTAAAGAAGTTGCGAAAGCTAGCGATGAAGTAGTGATGAACGCGTGCCAAGCGATTTATGGCACGAGACGTACAAAAGGGAAGTTCTGCGCCTGCCAGACGTTCTTGTAATATACCGCCACGAAGACGACTCTGTTCGGTAATATTATCGTGCAATCCGGATCTCGGAAAGCCAGCTCACATGCAGAGAACGTAACCGATAAGGGCGGATACCTGGATGAAAGATAGTCCCATGTGACTTGATTAATGAGTGCACGCCTACCTGCGCCTTCAGCGGAATGATCATCGGACTGACAATGGTTGAAATATACTGGATAAAACAGTGAATTACCAGACAGATGATTCAGATGGCGCATACCTGCCAGTCGAAGCAAATAGACAATAGCCCGAGACCTTCATTACCATTCGTACCACCGAAGACACGCGTGAATGCAGGGCTATTTGGGTTAGCCAAGCAGAAGATGGAGAACCCAGTGAGCAATGGGAATACCCATTCAGGGAAAAGCTCCCAAATAAATATACTGTTCACAATTGAGTCATGGACACAAACAATTCTGCCATTAGACAACTTACGCGCCGAACACAATATAAAACATCCTCAATTTTCTCCTTGCAAGTTGTCCACCGTTGTACAGAGCATCGAGCATCGTAACGAGGGGAAGCACTACAGGATACAACATCTTGGATGGGTATAGCAGAATAGCTGCACAGATTACTAGGCTCAACAATCCAAATCAAGTGTTGCAATGGACACTTACAACGCATCAATCCCGCGATTCCGTAACCAAGGAGCTGACTTGAAAAGAGGAGAAACATTGAGGCACCAACATTGGGGGTGATGTTATAATACAACCGCTGTACCGCAAGGACCTCGGTACCAAGGGCAGAGGCTGCCGCTGCACTGGCCATGATGATGATAAACGTGTTCTCTTTCTTGTTGAATGGACCCTGTTGGCGGTCAGTCGAGAAACCCAGATGTGATGAACGATTTACTGGGTTGAGCCACCTGAAGTAGCCGCGACGAGGAATGAAGGTTTCCATAGATATTCCTATGACATACGACACGATAGCAAGAAACATGAGGGAAACAAACACAGTTTGCTGGAGAACTTATGAGAGCTGATGCGATTACAAGAATGAACGTAACCCACCGGTTTGAAATAATAGATCTCAGCTGTTGAAATGCATGAGAAGACACCTGCACAAAAATTATATCACGGACCAAGGACGCCTCCAAAGGCAGATAGACCAACACCAATGAAGAAGGCACGAAAAGTCCAAGGGTTGAGACTCGCATCGTCGGAAACGGATATGACGCGAGTCGCAATGTCACGTTCGTCCTTTAGAACAGCGAATTCGGTGTGTGCGGCGGGTTGGGTGGTGGGGGCCTCGATATCGCGCTTTCGGTGAAAGACCTTCTCATCGCCGACACCGGGAGGACTCTCTTTACTATTGCCATCAAGCTGAGAATCAGCCCGAGATGGTTCAAGGATGTCAGCGAAACTCCCTAGATGAGCCATGCTGGATGGAAAGCCAAGCAATGGCGATGAGAGACGGAACGGGTGCAGGCTTAGTGTTGTCGGCAGAAGTCTGCCGCTTTGCCGAGTGGCAGGGCAGAACCTCCTGCAAGCCAGCTGCCAATATGCAAAACATCGTATCTGCAGAAGCGGTTGAAACAGAAAGCGGTTGAAACAGACAGCGGTTGACTTGCATAGGTATCCCGTAAGTGAGCAAGCCTCCTTATTGGTTGATTATGGCTCCATGCGATGCTTGGACAGCCATTCCTATTTTTGGTTACAAAAAGTGAGCGTTTGGGGTCGCTAAAGGCCATGTCGGATATTGGGGAGCCTGGGCATGCGAAGCGTGCCCAGAGTGGAGTCTATGTGCGAGAGAGAGGCTGACCTGGGCTGTCCATTCTGTATGCTGCGTCCGTCGGACGCCCCTCTCTGACTCGGAGGATCAGGGCCGCGCTAGGCCTGGTGAGTCAGCTGCATCAGCGGATTAAGCGGGCCATTCGACACCAGAATGGTGCCCCGTTTAGTTAGTCTACAAATTAGCCAACAAACCTTGCAGGAACTTACCTGAGTGGACAAAATGGGTTATAGTAGCACTATCACAGATTATCTGCCTAGCAGATAGGCTGACTGGGTGAGATTGAATTGGTAATCAAAACTACAGACAAATTCATCTACTGTGTGAGACCAATCATTTCTGCACTATGGACACACTGTATATCAGCAGTCAATGCATTGTATCTGTCAAGTTTGCTGCCCTGAAGTTCACCAATACACTGTACAAGTTGAATGTGAGTAGGTAAGTGCTCACGAATGCTAAACTTGCTGTGGTGAATAACACTGTGGCTGTAATCTTGTAATACCCAATGCACTACTGTTCCAGTGAATGCCACAATGGCATTGATATTCATGTTGCTTGGTAGGTGTATTGTGTAGTTGTCTTTCCAGAGTACTTGTGGTATGACTTGGACAACAGCAGGGTGCCCTGTTAGAGCCTGTTTTTCTCTGCTCTGCTCTGATCAGTCAGAGGTGTGGACAAGAGGGGCAAGATGGATGAGAGGGGTCCAGAAGGACAGAGATGTCAGAGGTGTCATGGACATTGGTCTCAGTGATGCAGAGTGGCACACTGTATCCTTGCATGCTCTCAGTCCTCTGAGGTTAGAGGTTGGATGGAGGAGGATGGAGATGTTGGAGATGGAATCTGATGGAGGCAGACTGAGGAGGGAAGAAGAGAAGATGACTAGAATCAATATTCAGACTAAAGTGTACAAGAGGTAAGTACAGAGCTTATATACTTCAGAGTCTGAGGCTATGTACTATGGAGGGCAGAGACAGAGGTCAGAGAAGAAGAGAAGACCGACACCAGATCACTAATGAGGTATAGAACTAAAGTAAGGAGGTGATGTCCAGAACCAGCAATAATATATACTGGCTGTGTGTTAGAGTGCATTCTTCTCTGCTCTGCTCTGGTCAGTTGGAGGTGCAGATGGAAGGTCGAGAGGAGTCTGGAAGGTTGGAGGTGTTGAGGACGTTGGTCTCAGTGATGCAGGGTGGCACACTGTACCCTTGTGCACTCTCAGTCCTCTGAGGTCAGAGGTTGGACGGAGGAGGAGGAGATGTTGGAGACAGAATCTGACTGAGGAAGACTGAAGAGAGAATAGGAGAAGATGGCTATAGTTGATATTCAGACTGAGTATTACAGGAGGTAAGTACAAGCTGTTATGCAGGGGCATACCTCGAGTATGGAGACTGACTGATGGGCAGGACACTCACAAAGAGGTGCAACTCAGCCCGAAGGGAATTTAGAGACTGTATGGTCCAAGACACATCTGCAAACTACTGTTTTTGGTACAGAGCTACAGTGCAGTACAGAGACTACAGAGGCTACAAAGCAATAATGTACTAGTCTCATAAGACTCCATTACATTAAATAACACCATTGGAATCACTTTTATTTCACTATAGAATGGGGGACCTTTCTGTGCACTGTATGACTGTAGTGCACTGTACATGCACTGTACAGTACTGTATAGCTCTGTGCCAAAAACAGTGGTTTGCAGATGACAGGTCTGAGAGACTAAGGATGAGGACTTGAACTGAGGACTCAGACTGAGGAGTGACTTGAGATAATGCTAAATTGTGTAGATCAAGAATGAGGTACATGGTCTGTAGCTAAGGTTTATATAGCTAGAGACAACTGTGCACAGACCAAGTACAATAGAGGAAATGAACAAAAGGGAGAACTATAATGGGAAGGTCCGAGTTGAATTGGACTGAAGCGTAAATGATATGACTACAGAGGAATAATAGAGACTTTGAGAACATTCCACAAAAGAAGAACATGACCATAAATATGAAGGAAAAGGCCTGGAATACGAGATTGGGATGGACAAAGATAAGACAATAGGAGAACATGTGGATATAGGAAAGAAATTGTAACATGAGCTTATATACTTCAGAGTCTGAGGCTATGTACTATGGATGACAGAGACAGATGACAGAGATGGAGGTGGAAGGGAAACTACTCTGGAGCTGTACTTCTGGGTAGGAGAATGCTGGAGTTGTGCTCACATAGAGAACACAGCTGCAAGTGAAATCTAAGTGTGGAACTAACTAAACAGAGATACAAGAGATGTACATAGGGGGTTGGAAACAGAGTCAGGGATATACAAAGGAGTTGGAATACATACAGGAGTTGGAATAGGAGCATTGGATTGGAGGAAAGGGTGGAGGATCGGAATTAGGGGTCAGACTGACATGGAATGTGACACTGTGAGTACAGATGTCAGAGATTAGAGATAAACAGAGATAACAGAATGTATGTATAGAGATAAGATAAGATGTCAGAAATGGAGTTGGAGATACATACAGGAGTCAGAATAGGGGTATCAGAGCAGAGGAAGAGGCAGAAGAGCAGAGGTGGAGATTGGAATGACATAGGATGTGACATGCTCAAAAGGCACCACTACTTCAGACTGTTACGTTTCCTCTTTTCTCCTTGTCTATGCCCCCTTTTCTTGTCTTTTCCCATTGACTCTTTCTCGCTTATTCCACAATCCGTCCAACCGGATACTTAGTCATTCTTGCTTACTCGAAGATCCGT
>JBBPLV010000911.1:0-13058 GCA_038089975.1 Boletellus ananiceps | reverse complement strand
CTCAAACTTCATGTTGACAGTATCTTGCATGCTCGTCTGGGAAATACCTTTCCAGAAGATGGAGTGGGAAAGAACTGGACAGACCGCTTTATTGAGCATCATTCCAGTCACATAGGCCAATTCTGGAATAGTGCACTTGACACAGCTCATGGACATGCTATCAATGAAAATACAAACAAGGCCTGGTACAACTTACTAGGAAATACCATTGATACATACAAGATCGAGGAGGATTGTTTATGGGCAGCCGATGAAACTGGATTCCAGCCGGGCGGAGGTGTCAAAGAACGGGTCTTTGGTTCTGCTAAGAAAAAGATACAACATCAGCAACAAGATGGCAATCGGGAGAACATTACCATCATGGTGACAATCTGTGCTGATGGTGAAGATATTCCACCAATAGTAATCTATAAGGGCCAGACCTTTTCGACTTTGTGGCATCAGGATGATATGCTCAAGACAAGGTGAGTGTGTTGCCACATATAAATAACTCGATATGCTCACCAGTAATCCAGTATTGCCCATTCACCTAAAGGATGGACCGATGGTGTTATTGGACATTTATGGATCAAGGATTTCAATAAAAAGACTTCCACCAAGGCCAATGGCCGCGATCAGCTCCTTCTCGTTGATGGACACAACTCTCACTATACAAGAGACTTCTTAGGCTATGCAAAGGAAAACAATATACATGTACTGTGTTATCCCGCTCATGCCACCCACATCTACCAAGGACTTGACGTCGTCATCTTCGGACCACTCAAACATTACTGGAGTGAAGAACGCGATCAGTATGAGAGCTCTCATCGGCAAAAGGTTGGAAAATCAAACTTCATCTCCATCTATGCGAGAGCGCATCAAAGAGCACTTACGCCAACAAATATCCGTGCTGCATTTCGAAAAACAGGAGTTTGGCCATTCAATCCTAATGTCGTAACATCAGAAATGATGGCCTCTAGTCTCGAGACATCATCTGTAGGCCACCTACCTCTTCAGCAATCAAGCCCTGTCAAGGCGATATCCATGGCAATCCGTCAGTATCAAACAAACCCCAATAGACTGACATTATCCGAGTCCAGTTCTTCAACCCGTATGGGCCATGCTGTGGCTACAAGAGAAGCTGTCGAAGCACTAGCTTCAACGTCAGCATCATTTCTAATCTCAGAAGCACCTCTTACCTCTGCAGATCATCTTCCGTCATACAATGCTTGCATGTTGACACCTACTCGGAAACGAAAACATGCCTTATTGGAGCGAGAACCACAAAGTGAGATAGAGTGTGCTTACCAGGATGCTCTTCGTCAATCACTTGCTCACGAGGACCAATCGAAAGTGGAACTGCTTGGAATGCAGTCAACTGTTGTGCTACAGTCCCTTTACTGTGACCGGCTATCAAATCAGCTGGCTGCACAAGAGGAAAAGCAAAAGAACAGACAAAAAAAAAAGGGAAAGCTTGTGGGAGACGGCTTACCCAGGTTGCTTACTAGCGACGAGTTTTACAAATGTGTTGCTGACCACGAGAAGGCAAGTGCTGAGGAAGAGCGTGCAAAGGAAAACCGGCGCAAACAAAGGGATGAACGTATGGGAGCAATGGAAGCATGGAAAGCAATGGAAAATGACCGGCTTGCAAGGAACAAGGAACGGCGAGAAGTATATCAGACGGAGCTCGCAGCCTGGAAGGCAGAAAGGGACCTAGCGAAGCTTGAAGGGCGGCGAACTGGTTGGAATCAGCCGAGACGTGGAAAGCTTGAATCACGGTTGCCTAAGCCAACATTTGAGGGTGTTGAGGATGAAGGTGAGGGCGAGGAAGGAGGAGCAGATGGGAATAAGAACGAGTGCCAGGAAGACGGAGATTCTGATAGTGGGAGCGACTATGGTGATTGATAAAATCATTAGTAAACAATGCCGGAAATGATAACACTGATTTCACTGATTTACTCTTTTTGGTGCTGGCGCAAGTGGCGGTCTGTGTGCGATAAAGGCTCAAGTTTCGAATTGCTTTTTACAACACAACAACACCTCTGATCTACTCTACTTTTTTTACAGTAGTTGCTCGAGTATATACTAACACATCCCCCATCTGTGATCTGGAAAACATTGTGTCGTTGTGGAGTGCGGGACACCGACATTTTGTTGGCTCAAGTGCCGGTCCAATACTGTAGATTAGTACCAACCTTAGCGACGTGACGAAAGTGGTAACTGGGGTCTATCTTGATTTGTATGAAACTCGATTCTCCAACAATGTGCGGAAGTTCGGTGGGCCATGATTGGTAACCCGTTGATCTCACGGCAAGAAGGTTTGACGTCTGTATAAATCCTGCTGGCATCCCAGTCAAGCATCTAGTACTCCCACTCTTCAAGGCCAGGCACAGCTATCATGCAGTTCACCTGGTTGTCCCGCGTCATGGCCATTGCTTTCGTTGTTGCCTCACAACTTGCGACTGGTACACCCTTGGTAGATGACCTGGGACAACTCTCCGGAGAACTCGAGTGTACGCCACGTCAAAAAACTTATCCGTTTGGCTTACCCTCCCTTTCAGCCCTCGACGGTCTTGAGTCTACAAATTCTTACCTATGAAAGAATAAAAAACATGAGTAAGTGAGGATGTGAAGTGAAACCTGGTTTGGTTTACCTGTCTAGAGCGCAGATTTCCTCCTAGGATCCAACACATACATATATCTGTAGCCCAAGATTTGCCCAATATTTGAGAGAGCGTGGTCTTACTTCAATGAACGTGATGTATTGATGTGTCTACAGGTTGGATCTCGAGGAATGTAGTAGTAGTAGCAGTGCGATCGAGCTCGGAATAGGTTCCTCGGGCCGGAAAATGTGTGGTACGATGACCAAAAGCACGATGGTGGTGGCTGATCGATTACTATTGTTTACGCAAGACTCTTGTCACACTTCTCCTAGCTGCACTGCCAACTGGGAAGCCCCATCCTCATCGCACAAGTCATGAACTATCCACTGTCTGTATCTGGGCAGGGCGCCCGTAGCTGGTTCAGTCAGATCTCATTTCACGATTAGGTACCGTCCTGGGCACCTGCAGCAGGTATGTAAGTCAGAGCCAGCTGCAGCGTGTACGACGTTATACTGTTCAAAGTTTACACCTCTTTTCACCTCACGGGACATTTATCTCTGCTGCTTGCTGAAGTATACGCGCTATAGGAACATACGACGACGGTATCATAATCCTCTTCTTCCCAAAACCGTCCTGGCTTTGTTCACCATGGCTTTTCCCTTCGCGTACATGATCCCCGTGATGGTTGCTACGCTCTTGATTGTCAATTCCTTTTTACAAAGCGCGCTAGGAGACTCCCTCCTGGACCTACAAGCAGCTCTTTGATAGGCGGTTTTCCACGAATTGACGTGGAAGGCAAGACCTATGTGAAGTGGCGCAAAGACTATGGTGCATACCATTTGATTCCCTGCAGCTGTTGTCTTCTGATCGTCTGGAAGGCAGTGTAATGCACGTGAAAGTCTTGGGGAAGCATATGATCATTCTCAATACGGTGCAGGCCACTCGTGATCTCATGGACAAACGTGCCGCCATATACTCTGATCGGCCGCGAATGGTTATGATTGTTGAACTGTGAGCGTCAGTGTGCACGCCACATAGTTGGATAACAATCTGTCTTAGAGTTGGTAGTGACTGGATGCTTATTGTGTTCTCAGGAGAACCACACAAAGAACGACGCTCCGTGGCTCAGCGCTATTTTCTCGCACAGATCAAGGATTGGCAGCACGTTCAGCTGGACAGTGCCTGGACATTGCTTCAGAAACTGTATGCCAATCCAGAAGACTGGGCGGGACTCATCCGCCTGTGAGATTTCATGCCGCACTACTTTCAGAACCGACTTTCGTTTCCTTAGGAGCATCGCATCTTCTACATTACGGATGTGCTATGGTCACGAGGTTACCCATCTCGATGATCCTCTCCTGAAGATTGTCCAGGATGCCCTAGATGTTTCTCGTAAAGGTCCATATCTCGTCGACCATTTTCCCATTTGTGGGTGGTCACCCCTTCTCAGACTGCTCCATTTTAATCCGTTTCCCAGTGAGATATTATCCTAGCTGGCTACCTGGTGGTCAGTTTAAGAAGGACGTAGCGGAGGCTAAGCTGATAGGCCAGCGACTCCGATATATCCCGTTTAATATAGTGCACAACCAGATGGTACGTCCCCAACCTTCCTGAATACATATATGCACTACCTTATCTATGCCCGGTCTTCAAGACAGCAGGTACAGTTAGCCCTTCATTCATATCCACCCTTTTGAGTCAGCTCCCACCGGATGAAAATCCCAACCATTCTCATCAGGCAGGTCTGATCCGTGACGCGGCCGCAGCTATGTATGCAGCAGCCATGGATTCGGTGAGCATTGAGATTTCTAGAAGCCTGTATGCGTGGCTCACAGACGAAGACCGTTTCCCTCATGTATACTTTCTTAGGCGTCATGGTGCTATACCCTGACATACAACGACGAGCTCAGAGTGAGCTGGATTCGGTGCTTGATCAGGACCGATTGCCAACGTTTGATGATCGATCATCATTGCCGTTCATCGATTGCATTGTTTTAGAAATACATCGGTGGAACGTACTCCTCCCGCTTGGTATGATCTGTTTCCTGAGGTCTCGTCGAATTGTTTATGAGAGGCCCAGGTCTCCCTCACACGGTTACTGAAGAGGATGAGTATCTCGGCTACCGGATTCCGAAGGGATCAACTGTGGTGGGGAACACGTGGTATGTTGAGCTGTGTAATGTTCAGGTCAACTCGGTCTGACTTCGTAAGGGCAATTCTGAGGGACCCAGATATGTTTCCGGACCCGGAACGATTCAATCCTTCCCGATTCCTGCCTACCACACAAGGTAGTACCACCGCACGAGAAACGATCGAGTCGACGGTGTACGGTTGGAGAAGACGGTATGCGCCGCTCTTTGTTCCTTCTACACGCCAAGCGTTGATCGTGATATTGAATAGTGCATGCCCTGGGCGGCACGTTGGACACTCTGCGTTGTTCGTCTTGATTTCGCATATCCTCGTGTGCTTTGATATCTGTACACTGCTGAACGACGTGGGAGCCGAAATGGACCCCATGCTCGAATTCGATTGTAGCGTTGCTCGGTGTGTCTTACACTTGTTTTCTTTTGCACGTTCCTCGCGGATCACGCACTCAAGGATGTTGGTGCTAGGCGGGCGCTCCCTACTCCCTGTAGGCTACGTGTACCGTCCGAGAAGATCGCGAGCTTGCTCTCGCGCCTGGAATAAAGAGTGGATGATTTCGGAGACCTACGATTCCACTTGGTCACTGTATGTACAATTTCGGGTTACTGCAAATCAATCTTGTTTTCCGCCTTGCTACGCTTGCGCTTGATAGCCGAAAGAGAGAACATTTGACGACATAAATCCTAGCAGTTCCCACTTGGAACCCACGACGAGAAATAGCAGGGATCTCAGGAGTAATGAAGGATGTCGGGTACTGTCCATGCCAGCGTAACGCCCCTGTTCATTGAGGCGGATTCACCATCGCCGGGTCCCAACCTACGTGTGCTTGGTAGGGACATGTGCGTTCGTTCCTAGGAGATGCAAACCTTTCTCAGGGTGGTAGTTGCTGCGGCCCACACGATCCTTCCATCTCAAGTCGTCGCGACCTCAATAGACGCCAGACAAGGTCCCAGGGCGTGCAATGAAACATTCATGCAGAGTTGAGCCGAACATGGCAAGGAACCTCTGTATATTATTATCACGAACGCGACAGATGCTTTGGCACCATGAATTGGTAGGTCACTTCTGGAATCTTCGAGTTGATTTGTTCGCCTACAGGGTATCAAGAAGAAATGCTGGGGCCACTTCGACACGGCGCGCGACTTGAAACGGCAAGAGACGTTGGCTTCAGACATGAAATCGGTATTTTCCGACCGATGGCGATTGAGGGAAGCAGACAATTTACGCCTTCAGTTGTCATTCACAGGAATCGGCATCCGCACTGTCGCCCACGATTACGTCCTGACATTGATAAGACCAGGCTGTCGGGTCTTGGCCTCGAATTCAAGTGTGGTTAGGGAATACCAGGTCAAGTTTGACATTTCAAGTTGGTACTCCCGTTATCAACGATGACCGAGCCGTTTCTGCCCACTGAGGTACTTGTCGCTGGCACTAGTAACGAAAGAGAAGCTGCTAGCTCCCCTCGACAGACGTTCGACTTGGGGTTCCAGTCCTACGTAATGGAACCCGTCGAGGTATCCTTTTTCCTGTTTACGACTGTTTGCCGTTGCCTCGTCATTGGCGCGTGTCCCAGTGGGTTCTCCTGATACAACTCCCATCCCCCCTGGTCTGGACAGAGCACCTATGCCTTACTTGCTTGGGCCAACCCCCATCATTGGATTAATTCCACACTCCGCGCATCCGCCGCAATAGGTGCATTTTGTTGAAGTCTGAAGCATATTTAACTTTGTTGATTTTCCTTTTTCTGGCTCATGGAGCATTCATATCCGCTACTTGATTAAGCACACGTACTCAGGAAGCATGCGGCGACCACATAATAACCCTCTTCTGTTGGCCCAGAGCCCGAATCATCCTAGAATCGTCCACTCATGGTCCCTCCCCTGTGGTCCATTCCGGTGGCAGTCGCTACGCTCTTGATTGCTCACTACTTTTTGCAAACGCGTGGAAAGCGACTCCCTCCTGGACCGAGAAGACGCTTCTTGATAGGCAATATTTTGGATTTTCCACGGCCTGGTGAGGAGGGTAAGACCTATGTGAAATGGCGTGAAAACTACGGTGCATATCGTCTAGTCCCTTGTAGCTGTCTCTTTTTTGATTGTTCTTGAAGGCAGCGTTATGCACATGGAGGTGTTGGGGAAGCATATGGTCATCCTCAATTCCGTGCAGGCCACTCGCGACCTCATGGACAGGCGCGCAGCTATATACTCTGATCGGCCGCGAATGGTTATGATTGTTGAAGTGTGGGCGCCGGTTTTCACGCCGCATGGTCGAATAACAATCTGTTTCAGTATAGGCAATGACTGGATGTTCATCGTTATCTCAGGAGAGCCGCATAAAGAACGACGCGCCTTGGCGCAGCGGTATTTCCTCTCGCAGACCAAGGATTGGCAGCATGCCCAGCTAGAAAGCGCCCGGACATTGCTTCGGAACCTGTATGCTAATCCGGACGACTGGGCTGGGCTCATTCGCCTGTAAGATCTCATTGCGGCGTTTTTCGGAATTAGCCTTCATTTTTGTTTAGGAGTGTTGCATCTTCTTTATTACGGATATGCTATGGCCATGAGGTTACCCGTCTCGATGATCCCCTTCTGAAGATTGTTCAAGACGCTCTGGAAGTCCCTCGTAATGGACCGTATTTGGTCGACAATTTTCCCATTTGTAAGAGGTTACCCCACCGTACCCCATTCCATTTAAACCAATCCCCCAGTGAAATATTATCCCAAATGGTTACCAGGTGGTCGGTTTAAGAAGGATGCAGAAGAAGCCAAGCTGATAGGCAAGCGGCTCCGCTACACGCCATTCGATATGGTGCTCAATCAAGTAGTATGTACCTTCAGTCTTCCCGGATACTATGCATTATCCCATCTGTATTTGATCATCAAGGCAGCAGGGACAGCTAGTCCATCGTTTATATCCACCCTTTTGAGTCAGCTTCCACCGGATGAAGATCTTAAACGCTCCCATCAAGCAGGCCTGATCCGTGACACAGTCGCAGTCATGTACACTGCTGCCATGGATTCTGTAAGCGTTGAGATCTTTGGAAGCCTGTATGTACGACTGATAGGTCAAGACCGTCTCCTTCACGTATACCTTCCTAGGTTCCATGATCTCGCGCCCTGACATACAACGGCGAGCTCAAAGTGAACTGGATTCGGTGCTTGATCAAGATCGACTGCCGACGTTTGACGATCGGTCGTCATTGCCGTTCATCGATTGTGTTATTTTCGAGGTGCTCCGATGGAATGTACTTCTCCCACTTGGTATGGCTTTTTTCGCAGGGTCTTGGTTCTAAAGTGTTCACAAACAAGCTCAGGATTCCCTCACATGGTTACCGAAGAGGATGAGTACCTCGGTTACCGGATTCCAAAGGGGTCGACTGTGTTGGGAAACACATGGTATGTTGGTCCGTGCAATGTCTCATGTGTCCCAAACTGACCTTAGAAGGGCAATTCTGAGGGACCCAGAGGTGTTTCCGAATCCAGAACGGTTCGATCCCTGTCGATTTTTGACCACAACCGAGGGTAGCACCACAGCACGGGAAACGATCGAGTCGACGGTATTCGGTTGGGGAAGACGGTGATTGATACTCCTGTTTCTTGTACGCGCGCAACTCAACCATCGTTCAAAGAACATGTCCTGGACGACACGTCGGTCTGTCGACGCTCTTCATCCTGATTTCCCACATCTTGGCGTGCTTTGACGTGTGTAAGTCCTTGAATGGTGCAGGGGACGAAATAGAGCCTGTTCTCGAATTTCATGGGGACATTGTGAGGTGTGTTTCGAATCCTTGTTTGCTGTGTTCGCGGGCGGATTACTGACGTCGGGGCTAGGCGAGCACTGCCCACGCCTTGCAGGATGCGTGTACGGTCGGAGAAGATCGCACGCATGCTCTCGCGCCTGGAGTGAATGAAAAAGAAGACCTGGATTCGCCCGGTATCCTATGTATAATTTTCCGATTGCTGATTCAAAACAGTCTCATTTCTACCATGCGATGTGGGCATCAATAATGATTTGGACGTGGTTGTACCGAGTGGATCAAGTGGACCTAGCGACGGAAAACGGCAGAGGTTTCGAATAATTCGTGATCAAGCCGTGGCTAGTGACGTGGATTCTGGGAGGTCTCGCATGAATTCTACGCATCCTCCCCCTCTTGCATGCTGTCGTGACTTGTTGCAGCATATGGCATCCCAGAAACCTGGCTCGGGACGCCATGTCCCAAACGGCCCTCCAGTGATGTCATCAGCTTTTTTTTTTTCGTTAGCGCGCCCACCAGCGGGGATCATTAAACACGTTGGCTCATGATTTGTTTCGACGTTTAAAACCGACGCGATGCGACACGTCATGCCGTCTGCTATGTATGGCCGGCGCAACCATGCGCTACGCTCATTCAATGGGAACGCGTGGACGCATGCCGCCAGGGGGAGAAGCAGGACGCTCTGCGCGTCGCATCGTTGGCTGACCGAACTCTAGTGGTTGGCGCCCGTCGTCAACGGATCGCACTGGCCGTCTGTGACACCGCCTGTACAAAACGAACAAGCATGTTCAAAGGGGCGAAAAGGGGGTGCGTCGGGCGCCTTGGCGCCAGTCTAACCTAGCACTGGCGGTTCCCCCTGCGCACGCGAAGATCCAGGCACTAGGTTGGGAATGACCTGTACGAAAAGAAAAAAACTGCCCAGTGCTTGATCCTCATGAACGTATCTTCATGCATGCACAGCCTCGTTCCTAGCCGCAGTCCTTCCCCCTTAATTTCCAGAGGCCCGATCGAGGTGGCCCTGAGACGTGGTTCTGCAAAGCCTCCCTTACACATAGCAGGGCGATACCTGTGATTGATTGCAGGTGCTGGCACCTGCCCCCCCCTGAGGTTAGGTTAGAAACGTCCCCGCAAAACGCCGACACATCACCTCCGACTACGCATGGCATTGAACATGATCGAAACACCGAGACATATAGTTGTGCATTTACAATACCGACAATGTATGTTTACTAGTATGAACCGATCAATAAAAAATTTGGAGACTAAAGGTCTCTCCGCTCCGCCGAAAAGTACACGTGCAAGCAGACAACAAAGGTCGAGACTATGTAGTGAGCATGGGGGCGGCGAAAAAGGCATCAAAGGGCCCGGACCTCCGATGAGAAGATGGCGTGGCTTTGCGCGAGTTCTTCTCGCCCATCATCCCCACGATCTCCCTGACGAGATCCTTCAACCGGAAGTCTTCGACAGGTTTGTTCAGCACCTCCTTCCGGCACGACGGACAGGTGTATTCAGGCCGATGTCGTCGTAGCTCGGTGAGGACTGCCCGCATGTGGAGTGGGCCGTGTGGTCCGTATGCTTGCATATTGGGAACCATCTGAAGAAGGGCTTGGACCTGTCCTCCCAGTGCAGCACGGTTATTGTCCAACTGAGGGTTTGCCGTCATGTGTTGGGCTTGTGTCGTGCTGAACCAGTCGACGAGACAATCTTCGCAGAAAGAGTGACCACACTGAGGAAGGCTGCAAGCATACACTCAGGTCCGGACTCGCTCGCACATAGGGAGGATGACGGACGTGTATGGACACCACATGGTGAGCGTACACACCTCGCAAGAGGTATGTTCTCCCAGTCTCGACAAGACCTGCCAGACGCATGGATTAGATGATGTGAGGGCGCGAAGAGGAGAGATGGGGGCTTGCGTCATTACTGGAACAATTGCGCTTGAGCTCTCCCACCTCTAGAGTGGAGGATGCGAGTAGCTGCTCGGAGCGTTTGAGCTCCTGAGGAGCCATTCGGAGAGGAGTTTCCTCAGAGATATCATGAATCAGACCGGACACAGGACGAACCTCTTGTAGCCTCTTGACGGTGCGCCGAAGGTCCTTGACGGTCGCCTCGGCCGATTGTGGTTGCTTCCGTCCAGGTGGCTTCTTGGAGTGGCTTTCGTCATCCGAAGAAATCTCAACGACATCGCCCGGAGCGATCGAGGCAGCCATCGCAGTCTTTTTCCTAGAAGGATGCTTAAGCGTTGTCTTGGACGGCAAAGTTCCTTTGGGCGGAGGCTCGTCATCGTCGGAAGACAAAACAATGATTTCGTTACTAGGGGGCTTTGGCGGTTTCTTTGCGTCTCCGCTGCCGGATGAGGTCGTGCTGCGGGTTCCATAAGGAACTGATGGCTGCTGGGAGTTGTGGCGACCGGACGAGCGAGTGACGGGCATAATGAGGGCGACGACGACGACGACGCGCCAGGTGGCGCTAAGGAAAAAAGCTCGCGTCGACGAGCCATCACCACGTGACCATCGCACTTTGTCCCCTTTCCTTGCCAGACGATGCGACCGTCCGTCGCGCCGAACCGCGTCTCCCACGCGCACGCGCTCTCCATCCAGGCGGCCAACAATCCCGCGTCCCACCACCGCCTGACGGAAAAGAAAAAGGAATACGAGGCCGTCGCGGCGCTCGAACGCGCGAGCGCCCTCTTTGTCAAGCGCATCGAGGGGCTCGCCGACGACTGCCAGGTGATGGCGGACACAGGCCAGGGTACGTCTGCGCACCCACGCGCACGCCGGCGCCACGCGGTTCTCCCTCCCCTGTGATCGCGTGACTAATCGATCCACAGTCCACGGCCAGGTGCTCGAACAGTGGCCCAACATGTTCCGCATCCTCGGACTCTTTTGTGCGTTGTTCCGCGCGCCTTGCCTCCCGCGCTGTACTCATCGCTTGTGCGCGCAGTGGCGAATCGACAGCAGCTCGCAGAGTCGGAAGGCATTGAATCGGCGCCGGGAGAGCGTCTGGTCCGCATCCCGCTGGACGATGTTCAAGCTGGCAATCCAGGGCCTTCGTGAATCGATCTTGTTCGGATCAGGCACGATCCGCATCCTCCTTTCCTTGTATACTCGCAACGCAAGCGTAAAGCTGCTCTCTCGCCGTACCGCGCGCCTTGTCGGGAGTAAAACGTTTTTACCCACCAGCGTATTTTCTGCACACTCGCCTTGCCATGGGGACTTGTTTGTCGCCTTTGGGTCAGCTGCATTACATCAGGCGTACGGTATTAATGAAAGATGATACTTGTTCGATCTCATCTCGCTTCCACTGTGCCCCTTGGATTTCCCATGGCGTCACAAGTACGTGATAGCAAGGGACCACCCCGCGGCTCTGCACCAGGTATATCGCATGCACTCGATTGTGTACAAGGTTTCAACAGAATCCCCCTCGTCGAGCGACAGTGTCCATGCCCCCCACCTCTCCATTAGAGTCTAGCGTCCAATATAGCTGTAAACCTTTTGGAAAGAAAGCTCGTTCGCCCCGTCGACTACTTGGTTCGGTCGTGCCGCACCAACGCCCCGTTGGCGACCTTGCACTTCTTCGTGTGCCTCCTCGCCACGTCTGAGCGCGAGTACACCTTACTGCAGAACCCGCAGCTCGCGCCTGCCCGCAAGTGGCGCGAGACGATGTGCCGGGCCAGACTCCCCTTGTTCATCGTGTCCGTGCACCCGCGCCAGAGACAGGCGCGTTGTGTGCGCTCGTGTCCGACCACGCTGTGCTCCCGGCTGAGGTGATGGCTCATCCACACTCGATCGCCCAAGACGTCCATGTTGCACGTACTCCCGTGCTCGCCCGTCCATTCGCACACAAAGGTGTGTGCGCCGTGGTATTCGTCGTCCTCGTCCTCGGCAACGGCGGGGACGCTTTGCAACTGTAGCTGTGAGCGTGGCTGTGGCTCAAAGGATGCGTCGCTGTTGATCATGACGGGGAAAGCAGGTTGTACGCGCGTAGGTTCGCCACCAGATCCCCACATGCCTGCTAGCGTGAACGAGGAGGGAGTGGGGGACGTATACGCCGTCGCGACCGTGACCTCCTCCCACGATCGACCTGGCGCGAACCGGCGCGAGGTAGCGTCATCGTCCACCACCTCGTCCCAATCGTCCTGCCGTGATGCGTGTACCACATGCCCGACGCTCGGCCGAGGCGGGTCCGCTGCGCTCAGTCGAAATTGTGGGAGCCGCCCCGACAGCGGTGCACGATCGGCAGGTTGGCGTAATGTTGCACCGGTCACGTCAGATACGTGGCGGACTTGCGGTGCACGTCCGACGACGTGCAACGCGGAAGCGTGCGTCCGCTGTTCCGGACGCTGCTCTCGCCCGCCAACGCACGCATCATACTCGGACTGCGCATGCACATACGTGCTGGGCAAGTTGCTAGGGGAGGCAAAGAAAAAAAAATACGACGAAACGCGTCAGTGGATCGTGCAACAACGGTGGAAAGGAACCACAACGAGCGAAAACGTGGACACACCTGTGTCTCTCGCTCTCGGCGTGCTGTGAGGCGGCGGTCCAAAACGGACTGGACGCTTGCACTGCGGCAGA
>JBBPLV010000910.1:0-13060 GCA_038089975.1 Boletellus ananiceps | reverse complement strand
AGCTCAGAGACAACACTCTCTCCGAGGTCGACAAGGTCGACCGACATGTCAACATCCATGAGTCCCCCGGATGTCTCGATGCGTTTCACATACGATCTGCCCAAACAATCGACTATGCTCGCCTTCTCCTCATGTCCATCTGGAATGAGCGCCAAAGCTTCTTCGTTCAGTTCGATCGACTTGTCCAGGTCGCAAGCGCTTGAGCCGCGCTGAAAGCGCTCCCACAAGGCAACACCCAGCTTGTGTAGCATGCGCGGTTTGTCGAAGTATCCATATGGCGGTACATATTCACCACAGTCCAAATCCCCGAGCAATTCATCGACCTCAGATGCGTTCCTAGAGTCTACGGCTTGGTAGAATCTGCACGTGTGTCGGATGACAGCCGCAGTTCGGCGGTCACGGTCGTTATCACTGGAAATATCCGCCAGAAGATCCATAATTTGCTCCGTGGTAGATTCCTCGTACTGTTGCCCAAGACGAGACAGGAAGGCCTGAGCAAGGAGTAATAAAGTCGCTGGTCGATCTGGATGGCCAGGGCCACGCGATTTGAGCGCGCGTTCATACAGTTCAATGGGCGCGTTGATCTCTGAGTATATACCGCGAGTCTGACATCTGATCAACTTCAAAGTAGCAAGATTGAAGAACGCGATGGCATGCCAAGCGGAGCCAGAAGGGCATCGTAGAGTATCCTCGAAAATATTGTGGGCACGCTCGAAATGTTCCTCCTTGGGATCATCACAATAAGAGTGGAGAGCTTCGAACCCAAGATTGGTCTTCTCCACAAACTCCAGTTTTTCCTACAAACAATATTGCATGAGGTGACATGAGAGATGTGTACACGTAATCTTACTCCACGACTTGAAAGGGTTTCAAAATGCGAAAAATGTCGGCCCAAAGTGATTGAGAGCGAAGGGCGAGACCCAGCTTCTCCAACAGAGAGACCGATCACTTGACTGCATTTAGCTACAAGATGCTAGCTTCAGTATGAACTTACCGTGAATACCACCAGAGAAATCCTTGGTGTCGATCGTCTGCTTCGTGAAAATTTCTCGGATTCCCAACGTTGAACCTATCTGGAATGCGCCACAAACCGCAACATTGACGGATAAATTAGAAGGCCTTGAAGTCGTAAGCATGAGCTAAGAGAAATAAACGAGGGAGGACATACAGGGTAATCTCATCGTCCCATTCGACAACGCTTGCGTATGACTTATTCTGTGTTTTCCTTATTGTCGACCCAAACTGGATAAGCATGCAAACACCGGCATACATGTGGCCGATGTCCACACATTCTAGTCGCATGTCTACAAGATGTCAGGTTGTTCAGACAGAGTTAATTAGGGCCAGCATGATACGCACTTTTAATGGCAAACCGCGGAATGTTTCCCTCTGAAGGCGGCAAATGATCCTGAGTTGGCTCATGCCCACGGTTGCTGTCCTCTCTGCCAACGTGATCCGGTAAGCGAGTCAAGAGTTTGTCAAAGAAAACTTACAAGTTGTCTCGTAGATAAACAGCATCTGGGAAAGGTCAGCGACATAAATTAAAGTAAAAAGAAAGCCTACTACTGTTAGGGTCCAACCTCCACATGTGCTCTTTCACCACAAACTCTCGGATCTGGTCTTCATGCAACAGGTCCGCAGGCGGCAATCCCTGTAGTCGTGTCAATCAACGGACAAACCTAAGATGTAATACTGCACCCTTTCGACCATCTTGATCCAGTCGTTATCGTGCGTGATCGCCAGCGGAGCCCTACGATTCTGGCCCCAGATTTAGTGTGATATGGACTTCAACATTCACTGCGCGAACCTTCTCCAATAGGACATTATTTATTGCATCCAAGGGATGATAAGGCTGAAGCGTCGTTCGGTCTCTGCACAAATAGCATTCCGGGTAACGGTACAGACCTGAGAGAAATGCATAGACAGAAGTGGAGGCATGATGTCCTCGACGGCTGTACACAATTGATGAAGATATGAGCTCCGTGACATGGGAACACGACTCACATATCAGCAACTGCCGTGAAATGACTGAATATAGCCTGGCGATCGCACAGGCAAGCCACCAGTCGGTCCGCTCCAGCCACTCATCTATTCGGACCCAACCCCTTTTCATCGTTATCTTAAAACCTTTTATGAGGATAGTTTGGTTGAAGTGGGGGTTATTTATGGGGCCCTCCTCGTGTTCCACATTGAACGGATACCACCACTTGTACTTGTTGGGAGCATTAGCCGCGTTCTGTTGAGAGACAGAAATAGTTCGATCGATTGACCCATTAACGAATGAACCCAACGTCCAAGATTTTGATTTGTACGCAGCAGTAACCAGATACAAGGTGTTTTTCTTGGTGTATCTGGACCACTGAAGCGCCCACTTCGTAGCATACTTCTGAATGTCGGCCAACTGTTCAGAGTCCTCGAGCTCGGTTCGGAGGGCACCGTCCGGGAGCACAAGGATGGCACCATTTTCGTTGGTCGTCTTGAACAGGTAGTCAACGCTTGGGGTGCGTACGATAAGGTTTGTGGTATGTTCATAGTGATGGAAGGGTACCTTGAACCCGACTCCTCGTTCGAAACCCGCTCGACACCAGCCATGAGCACATCTCCAGGGCTAAATTTCACCTTGTTGATTGGTTGATCGATGGGAAACTTTTCGCATTTTTCTGGGGGTGAAATTATGTTGAAGATCCGGTTGAATTCACCATTACAGCTGACATAACCGACGTCACCAATCTGCACGCCTTGGTCACCGAGTTTATCGTCTGTGCTGGGATTGCGCAAAGGGTAACCAATTTTCTGAGTAAGCAGCAGGTTGTGTGCATAGACATCCTGTGGGGTCCTGTGCATTCCGTAGAGCGAGTGGTCGGTGTTAGCGTGCGCGTGAATCGGACCTGATGAGCGAGCTGGCGAACTCCAGCGAAAGGTAATGGGCTATATTATTACTGTACCTAACGAGCGAGCTGTTGAGATACAGGTACAGTAAGTAAATGTCATGTTGTAGGAATGGAACGTAGTGCTTACCTCCAGTCGAATGTAATGGACTAGAGGAAAGCGCGTACGCGAGGCGAACGCATGGTGTATCTCGTCCGAGTGTACCAAATAAGGAAGGAGCGGAAAATATCAACGAGGCGTCGAAACGCAGCTGCACGTGCACGCGACAGCAATGATATACAAAGTTGGCAGATTGGAATTACATCGAGCAGTGCGTTGACGCCGCTCGGACGCGCGAAGAGAACGAAGGGCGCAAGTCTCCCTTTGGTGTGTAAACTCCGCCAGACGACTGACACTCCTGTGCTTCCTCAGTGACCCCCATCCCCATCTTTGACGGGGGTGACTGCTTCTCTGCCTAAGGCTACTGAGAAAAGGTTGACATTACCAGTGTCGACGGTATCACGATCGGATGGAATGCACTCATGAAGCCATGGATATTCACCGAAGTCAAAGAACGGGGAGAATGGGACATCAGCTCGCTGGAACGCCTCGAGCTCGTTCGCAAGGTTCGTCCGCGCATTCCTCTACTCGGCCTTTCCTCGCCAACTTGCCAACAGTTTGCAGAATATGGGCTAGCTCATTCCGGGACGGACACCGGTGGGCGTAAACAAGACGCGTCGATACCTTTGCGAAGCACTGTCTTTTCAGTATCGTTACATACCAATCGGCTTGCTCAAGCGACTTCCTGCGCACATCAACGAGCGTGCGCCGTTCTTGCCAGGCCGTGACGAACTAGGTACGTTCTCGTGCTGCTTGTGTGGTTGCAGTGTTAGTCACGACGACTGCGAACGTCGACGTAGAAACGCTCCTCGCGAGTCCGAACAGCCAGGATTGGGTCAAAGTCTCGGAATGTTCCTCGGAGCTGCGCCAGAGACACGATCGTTTACGCCAAAACACAAGAGTAATGCCTACGGGGAGGAGAGTCGGTGATTGCGATGTACGTTTGGAAGTGTGGCTTGAAGTGGCCCACGCAGCCAGGACACGAAACTACTCGTATTATAAAGGGTTCACAGATAGGATAAAACCAGTATTGTATGTGGTCGTCGAGGAGATGGAGCACGAAGGGATTCGATCAGAAGCACATCCCCAGACACGTGACTACCAATTGCGTCACACGAAAGTTAGCGCTGGTTATTCGCATCCCAGAGCGTGCAAGCTTGCATGCATCTTGGATTCATTTTATTATTCACTGTACTACTAGTTTCTGTGGTCCCCTCATAAATTTTCCGCTCTCAAACTTGCATACCACCGTCAGCTGCGCAGCAAGACACCTTCCTCGATGTCAGTACCCACAACTGCAATGTGTCCGGCCCGATCTCTGATCAACAGATGTACAGATGAGTTACCTTATTTACAAGGTCACTCCGACTTGAGAACGTGGGAAAAATGGGTCTCGATTTTGCAACCGTGGCAAATTCTTGCCTCTCAAAGCAAATCGGCAAGGTTCGGCATGTTCTCTGTATGCTCTGTCCTTGCCTGCTCGAGTGCAACTCGCGTCTCGACGGCTCACGTTGAGGTCTTAGACAAGCGCTCATCACGTTACATAGAGTATGAGTTCGTCCGAGCAATGAAGAATGCTTAGTACATTGGGGTCCTGTCGTAGTGTTGTGCTACAGTACCGGTGCGCTGCGCAGTGTCCTACCATTTCTTCGTGTCATTGTCCAACTTCATCAATCTCTCATCTTCGATGCGCAAGTATTTGCTCGGGTGATTCATGAGTAAATTTTCATCAAATTCTCGTAGCAGGCGGATACTTGCCCGACTGCAGCACCACGATAAAGCGACGTACATGTTGAGGAGAGTCAGGGAACCAGAAGGAGGAGTTCCTATAACTATGATCGCATGAGAGATGGTTTGACCCTGTGAACGATAGTCTGTGAATGCGTAGGCCGGTTGAGTGGAACCTCTTGACCGTTTTCTTCTCGTTGCCGACAACAATCGAGAATGACCGATCCAACGGCACAAGTGGTATCACATTCCGTTCCAAGTCCTCTAGCCAGGCCACTTTGGTGCTAATCATGTTGATAAGGACGTAGGTGGGTGGATAAGTCAGATGAACGATCGGACCTATTGGCAGGATGTGGTTCACGATCGTCTAAAATGATTTTGACGACCTCGCCTCTTGCTCCATTGGCGATATCAGGATCTGTCTCAACATTGAAAGTCACCATGACCTTCATGCCCACCGCCAATAGAGTGGAATCCAGAAGTCCTCCGTTTAAAATGCGTGCCGTCCTTTTCGTTGCCCTGGCGAAGCGCTCTCTGATATTGAGCCGTCGGCCCTCGATCGTATCGTACGCAGGACATATCAACAGTTGGCTACCGTTCTGTCGACGGCGTTCATGTGCCATTGCAGTATTCCAGTGGCGACGAACAGAGTGCCGAGGCGTGATGAGAACAGCCTGATTCCAGGGATCCGACCTGAAATCGGTTGGAGGGCAGTCTGGGCTTGTGATGATGAGCAACCACAACATTTTGATGTGATGTGCACGGCAACTGCCCGTACGGACATGACTGATGAGGTCGAACCAATCAGTGTCGATGACTCGGATTTGTTGTGTGAGACCAACTACCGTGCTGAAACGCTCATATAATGACCGCCCGAGGAGTTCCGCTGCGTTGTCCTTGGAAGGATCAATCATCCAGTAGAGAGGCTTGCCGGTGACTGGGGGAAGTTGGTGAAAATCTCCGACCAAGATAACATTGGCTCCGCCCAAGGGTTGGTCGCAACCTTGACCCATGCGAGTTGCTGTGATCCTTACACGAATCTCTGACACTCTTGAAATAATTCAACGGCAAACAAGTATAGACTGCACTTGGGCTTCTCTCATGCAATTGGCGCGGAAAACAAGCATAACTACGTAGAGGCGTATGCCAAATACATAGCTGCGCTCGACTATCTCATGGCAGCCCAGCAATATGGGTGCCAATTCGGTGCTTCCTCGTCCTGTCGACTTGGTCTGACCTTTCTTCTTCCCCCCGTCCACGCATTCCCCCCCACAGCTGAGAAAAACAAAAAAAAAAAAGTTGTCAGTTTTCTTGAAAGAGAAAGCGGACGAGTACTTGAACAAGGCAGAAGCGATCAGGGAGCGCGCCACTATGGACGTAGCGCCCAAGGAGCCTCGGGCTGGTGAGCCAGGCTTGTTGGCGTGGTCTGCGCGATCGGTCGTCCTCGATGTCAGTGCGACAGTGCGCCTGTGAGCGAAGGTGGCCAACGACTGACATTCCATCCAATATCCCACCCCGATGAACGACGCCGCCTGGCTTCAACAGCGGCGTATCCTGTCACCACCCCGCCCTCGATCACGACGCTCACGCCATTCTCCTCTGTCGGTGACTCCTGGATGGATGCCTCGCGCACTGCCCCAAGTGACCTTCCAAAGCCGTCAATCCCAAGGCGATGCTGTCGAACTTTCCAGGCAAAACACATAACAAACATGCCTGCATCACCGCCGACACGGTGTACATGACCCAGCCTAGAACCCACGTAAAGCCGCTCAGTGATCTAGCGCCGAAAGCAGTGATCGCCACGCACTCGTCCAATCCGTGCCTGGCTGCATGGCAATCGCGACAGCCATGACGATACCACCTGGGCTCTGGATCACCATCATCGGGATGCTCAGCGCGCCGACAAGTTTGAGGCGATAGGTCCGTATCAGTTGTGGGCCATATTGTATGGCTGCAAGTAAACCCAATGTCACCTAAGAATGTTGCTCAGAGCATAATCTGGGGTGAACGCGGCGCGTTAGGGTCTGGGGAGGGTGGGAAATCCGCGAGCAAGGTAATTGGTGTGACGAGAATGATTGCCCTGTATCCAATGGAGTGAGTGGCACGGAGAATACAAAGAGCAAAAAGGACACACAAGTGGAAAAAGACAATCCAGGACACGGTGATGGACAAGCGCCATTCAGAGCTCTTAAGTTTGGTGCGGACGTGGTGAATCGGGCGCGCGTCGTGCGTGTCGATGTCGAGCTGGATATGCTTGAAGCTGGGGGGATAATATAGCATATAGAGCACCAGGCTAGCAGGGAGAAAGGGACTCTACAACTGGAAACTAAGACTCGGCAGCCACGTACATCATGATGAACGGAACCACTGTGTGCCGACTTGAAACACACCGGCGGTTTGCTCGATGCACTTTCTGAGGTTCTGGTGGCTTAGATAAGAAAATGAGGTATTTATAATACGAACGAGTGGCGCACCACTTCAGCACAACAACGTATGGAAAGGTGATTCTGGAACCAATTAGCTAGGACTTCAACGATGCCAGGCAGCGTACATGCTGAGCATGGCCGCTGCGGACGACGTGCTGCCAAGAAGTAAGAACCATGAGCTCGAATTATGTGCAAATGCCGCAGGCAACGCCGAGCAGCAGTCTGAGCCAGGGGTAAGAACACACCAGCGGTACATAGGATAGAAAGGGACCAGCAATTAGGACGGCGGCGAGACCATCTGCTGCCCACTCCAATTCCTGGTCATCGTCAACAACGGCGAACACGAGCACGTTCGAGATGCACAGCGGGGCAGACGGTCATCGTACGAGGTCGACTACAAGGTTGAAGGAGCTGCCGTATATGGGAGCCGCATTTTTGGAACTCCGCTCAGGTCATGCACGTGACCGGATATTTCTCTTCGGACCTTGCATTTCCGACGGGCCGAGTCATGTCTGCCGCCACCCACATCCCGCTCAAGCTTGCACGCATAACGACCTCTGCGCTCGGCTTGCGATTATGCACGAGTGTGGCACTGCTTCACGCTCGTTCATCCTTGGGCGACATACGACCTCATCGTGCCTTGCACCAACTACTACGGCGACCGTCGACACCGCTTGGTCCTTCTCATAGTTCCTGGAAATTTCCGGCGCGGTCCCAGCACGCTGTCGCTTGCTACACGCGTCCAGTGGTGCGCACCGTTCTTGCTCATATATGATCACGTCTTTCTCTGACAGTTTCCTCTTTGTTTCCTTCCGGCCGCAGTGCAACACCACGGAAGCGTCACGCGGCCTGCCCTAGGGACCGGGTATGCACCTATCCTGCTTCGCATTCTTCGCTGATCCCATGGTTGTGCGCCCGTCAGCATCACACTCCACTTCAAAGACCACAAAGGGACCCCCATAAAGACGATCGAAGCCAACGAAGGTAACGATATCCTATCCCTCGCACACGAATGGAACATTGATCTCGATGGTACCCCCATTTTACTCCCATCACCCGACAACCATTTTTTATCCCCTTCTTAATCCCGATATGCTCCAGGTGCATGCGAAGGTTTCGTCGCTTGTTCGACGTGTCATATCATTCTTCCCCCCGAACACTACGGCCGCCACTTCAAACATTCAGACGACGAAAGCGACATGCTCGATCTCGTCTTCGGGCTGACCGACACGAGTCGGCTTGGCTGCCAAGTTCACGTCACGAAAGACGTGGACAGAATGGGAATCCAGTTACCGGGCGCGACGAGGAACATGTTTATCGACGGGAAGAAACCGACGCATCATTGACGATAGGCAGATAGAAGCCCAGGGGGATCGTTGCTTTGCAGCAACGTTCACTCCGTTTTCTTTGTTAGTCACTTGCTTAATATACCCCCCCTGCTCAGGTGATAGGGGCCGCAAGTGACTATTCGGATGTGGCCGCGACCGGGTTTGGCATGGAAAGGAGTGTCGAGGGAACCAGAGAGGGGTGTGAACCAGCCTGGATGTGGCAAAGGTATGCCTACGACGTGAGCTCAGCTGTCCGACTTTGCCCTAAAATTCTAGATGTCAGCAAGACCTCTAGCAGTTGCCGCCGATTCGTCCGATAAGAACACCAGATTCTCCCCATGAAACGAGAGGCCCGCTTTGCATCCTTATTCTAATCACGGACCATTGTGCTTTGACTTGATGATAATGCAAGCCCATATACATGATGGTATCTGGTTCCGAGCAAGAGTGTCATTATGGAGGACATTTATTCCGTGGGATGAATGGCAAAATTGTGGTGCGTCAGCGTCGCAGTTAAGAGGGGTACAGTCAGCGACCCCGAACACGAGACGTATTCGATGGAGCTCTGCAAAGCCAAGTGCTTATCGCGGCAAATAAATCGGCGGGACACGCGATTAAGTATGCTCAAGGCACATCCTCGTGTTGGGATGTGGTGGTTGGAAGCTTTGTGAGTTTTTTTTCCCTTATCCTTTTCCTGACCTCTTATGGAAAGCTTGCTATAGGTGGGGCAGTGAATTATGGTGAGCGTCAGGAATTAAAGAACTATTCAGGACGTGGGGGGTAGTCTCGCATTGAATTTGGCTTCAAAAGGGAGACATGATAAAAACAAGAGGGCAGATGATGACGGAAGACAACCAAGGGGCCACATGCATTATAGTCACGTATTGCAGAGACGTCCATACCTGACAAATTTCGGCAGGGCTCAAAAACGGCTGGATAAACCGACGCGCAAATCAAAACCACTACTTTGCCGTCATCAGCTTACGAGTTGCCTCTATGTCTTCGATCTAAAGCGATCGTCAGCACGCCCCTGGCTTCTCGAGAGAGAGCAACTCGCCTTCCAGTTGTGAGAGCTCGCCGTCCAAATGTATCCGTCCAATGCCTCGTCGAGGGTGTACGCCCTGCGTCCCGATGGAAGTAGATTTTCGCGAGTCGGGCATGCCAACAGGACTCACCTATCCCAGTCGTCGTCCAGTCGAACAGGGGTGGACGACATAGCTAGCTTGATTTGTAATAATACCTCTGACATACTGGTTTTAAAACAAGTCAGTGCGATCGCCTGCAGGTCCACTCTGACCTACCGATAGCTCGGCAGCCAACCTAGCACCGAATTCTCAGTATAATCGCGAGCAGGACAGAGTGTACCAGACACACCATCCAAGGTGAGTAATTCCATACAGATGGAACCACCTAAGGAAAGGTAGTTGATGCAGGCTGATGTTCCAAGTCGAACGGCATCCTACCCTCTGTGACCCAGTCACTACCCTGTGCACGCGTCAGATCAAACACAACGAGCACCCGACTTCTTACCTCCAACGGGCAAAAACGAGGACGAATCACGCGCAAAAATGGTGGGGACTGCGGATAGCTCGCTGGAAACCGAACCTCCGTTGAAATCGAGGTAGTACTCCTGTGTGCGCGCGTGATCAAGCTTGTATCACGATACAGTAACATCATTTCAAGGGAAGTACTTGGATTCCATGTCTTTTGCAATCGGGAGTTCCGGGTCGAAGGAGTGGAGCTCTACCATCCATCGAGGCAGACCGTCTTCGTTGTGCTGGGGGGAAAGGTACCATCCCAATGTCGGCAAGTCGTTTCTCTCGCGCGCAGCGTCTTGTTCTTGTGCTATTGCCTTGAACTCTCTTCGCAGCGCCGCAGAAAATGCGTACGAAGAATTCATTGCATTCCGCCGGGTCCAGTTGCTGTTCGGTTCCCATACTCCATTAGGGTGCAGTGGCGTCTGTCTTGGGTCGAATTCATCGCTCGTATCTCTCGGATTTGTTACCGAGTTGGAAGTCTCCCCCGTGGGTCCATCGAGTATGACACGGTCCTCGGGTTCGAATAAAGTTGCCTTTCGCCCTGAAATACAACGCCTGACGAGTTCATCGAGGTGGCGCGACGGTCGGGGAATATCAATTGGCGTCGACTTGAACCTCGTTGACCGGTTCTCCCTTTCACCGGCTTGGGGTTCTTCTGCTTTGATATCCGCCTCGCTGGAGCTCGCGCGTGTTGTGGTTCGAACGAGCAGATAGCAGCTGTTTGCACAATGCATCAGCTCCGTGGAAGAGACGGGGCGGGACGCCCAAGAACGCGATGAGCCGACCACATGACCCAGTCCGTCCCGTTCACGACGAAGAATGGCTGTTGCTTGTACACGAACCCGTCGCGGCAGTTGACATTCTCCACGAGCGCACAGCACGCCGCGGGTTTTATCCTGCTGTTCTCCCACACCGTCGAGCTAGATCGCGCATATTTGTCCAGGGAGATCGAGGCATTCTGGGAAAAATAGACACCTGTTGGACGGAGTTCTCTCTGTGGGCCCTCTGGAGTGGACTCAGTACATACCATCTCCGTGGCTTCGTCCATGCAAGACATCTTTGAACCACAGCCCATGTCGAATGATCGATCGGAGGAGTCACGACGCATAAAATTATACTGTTAAAAATAACAGTACCGAGTGCCAGTTCCTGAGCGGAGAACCATGGAACGCCTATATCGATTCCTCGTCAGCGAATGTCGACGATGGGAATCTTTTTGTTCCATTTATAAAAATGGTTGGATGGCTCTTTCTGCTAGACAGGGCACTCGAAAACTTGCTTTCCGTGTCCGGCGCACCGAACAAGAAACGGAACTGTCGATAGTTGTCTGACGGTTATTCCCAATATGAATGTGAGCCGTCCGGTTCGGAACGTCTACAGAAGCTCACCCAAGTTTGTAAGCCGGTCTTCCGGCTTCGTCAACTCTTGGATGTGTGTTGTACAAGAGGCGACACACCTAGCGTTACCGTTAACCATGCTCCCTGGAGCCAGAAAGAGCACCTTCACGCCTACCACCTCGACACGAACCACGCTGCGGGCAGAACGTTAGGATCGATGTTTCTGAGCCGCGCTTGCACATTCCGAGCGGTAAACTGGCGCTGCAAATACGTTTTCATTCTTTGGATCTACCCCCGGTCGATGAGTATGAAACCGCAGAGTACAGCTGAATTGGCACTGGGTACGTGAACTACGTCCCATCCGTCAACGAGGCACTCACAGAGGGCAACGATTGCAGCAGGTGTGCGATCACTTGTCTCATCTGGTAGAACGGCGAGGGATGTCAGCGTGGGGTTCAAGTCGGGCCAGGTCCCTTGGGCCCACGTACATCTTGCAAACTCAATGAGCCGAACTCGCATAGACCGTCGTCGTCGACCCGAACGTCGGTGACGCTTGCGAGCCTTCTGACGCGCAGGCCCATACCACGGGGTAGTGGTTCTTCCAGCACACCTTCAGCCGCCGCAACGTACGCAAGCGAGGCAAGAAGATCCACCACACTCGTGTTGGTAATTATTTCACACTTTTATTTTCCGTGCGGTAAGAACATGCACAAATCCACATTCAGGGACGCTACACGTACCTCAGTAGAGGGACCCAGATTCAACGAATAATACTGGAATATACAAAGGTTGGAAGAACAGACATATGGTTGAAGGATGTCGTTTGTCCGAAGTTTCTTACAACAAGCAATGCAGTGATGTGTTGAGAGCTACCAATCACGACCCATCAGTACGAGGCGTGAGTCTAAGTAAAGGAGGAAGCCCGAGACGTACTGCGAGTCGGCGCAACAAAAAGACGAATGAGACCTTCAATATGTTCAGTTCGGAATCGCAAGCGTTCACAGGGTCGTCTGGAAGGCTATTCAACTCTGACAGCCTTCCTTCCTCTGACTCTGCTTGTCCCAATACCTTAAGTACATTGTCAGTGCCTAGAGATCCCCTAAATATTTAGATGGCTAGAAAGTACCTCTCTTTTTTGTCAGAATATAATCACAGAATCTTCTTGTGCTGCTTCTGTTTGCTGCAGGAGCTCTTCAGTACCAGCCCAACCGAGATTAAACCTTCGTCGAAGCGGTAACAACGAAAGTTGTTGTTTATCTAGCAATGACTCGAGGGAAGGGCTTAAACTCATCCACCGGAACACGCCTTGAAATACGAGATAAAATAATGAGCCCACCCTCTGATTGGGGGTATCAAGGCATTACCCACCTGGGTCTGGATTATCTGCGAGGACCATCATATCTAATTCCATCAAACGGTCATTTTGCCATTCATCATCATTCCGGACATTATGTGGAAAAATTCACGAAAAGCAGAAATGGCATGATTCCTGGATGGCTTGTAGTGCTACGTAAATCCAACTTTGAATCATCAGCAAACCACCAAAAATCCCACAGAGCTCCACAGACAGCCACAGAACACTCACTACAGCCACAGAACATCACAGAACCTCTAGAACCCCAGACCTCCCAGACCTCCAGACCTCCAGCTCCACAGAACACTACAGTACTCCCAGAACCCCCAGACCTTCCAGACCCCCAGACCCCCAGCTCCAC
>JBBPLV010000909.1:0-13067 GCA_038089975.1 Boletellus ananiceps | reverse complement strand
GCTTGAAAGGTTTCATCTAGAAGAGAAGGTGCTTTGTTAGAGTGTGAGGAATTGTATGAAAGAAGAATGGCAGAAGCTAGTCCATTAATGGTGGATGGAAAGCCTGGGTGTTGGACTGGATGTATAGCTAATGATTCCTTCATCAATTCAATTGCTCTAGCTATGTCTGAGTAGTTGTTCAACTTCTTGTAGTGAAGTACTAGTGATGATGCCAGATTGAAGAGAACAACTGCATAGCTTGGATGATTTTCTGAATACAATTCAAGGTGCTTCTCCTCAAGGTGAATGGCTCTGTTTAGGTCAACAAGATGACCCTCCTTTTGATAATATGCACATAAAGAAGTTGCAAGATTTGCAAGAGCTACATCATGAGAGGGATGGCCTAGTGGACTAAGGTCAAGCCATCTTTCTTCCATTTCAATTGCCCTTTTCAAGCCTTCCACATTTCCCCATATCCTATAGGATTCACACAACAATATTGCAAGTTGTCCAAGAGCTCTTCCATGACTTGGATGACCAGATGGACATAAATCAAGCCAGCTTTGACCCATTTCCATAAGCCTGCCCAGATTGGTTTTGTTCTGCTGGATACAATAGTATGCCCATAGATCTATCAGAAGATCTCCAAGTGCATCAATGTGCTCTAGATGGCCTAAAGGACAAAGATTCAACCTAGTCTGCCTAATCTCAATAGCTTTGTTGAGGTCTGAGATATTGTCAGTTTGATCATAACAGTGAGAAAGAGCAGATCCAAGATCTCTCAATATGGTTGTATGATTTGAATGGCCCAAAGGATAGAAATCCAATCTTGCTGATTCCACCTCAATCCAGGTGATTATAGAAGAGACATTTCTGAACTGTTGTCCAAAGGAACATAGCTTCATGCTATAGTGATTTAGAGCCAACAAACAATTATGCCCAGTTGGAGTAGTCTATTGTAGAGCTTGAATCAACTGTAGATTATGTTTGAACAGAAAACCTACCAGCACATTATGGATCTTGCACAACATACATAGAGAGGCAGAGCCAACAGATAGGCCATAAAAATCACCTAGCACTTTATCAACACTTGTATCAAAGAGATATAAGCAAAACTCACAAGTCAATTTATTGTCAGACTCCAGCAAGCTGGCAACATCTGTCACCATCTGATGGCCCAATGATTTTTTGTCCCATCCAGGGGCAAGTTCCTCAGGAAGAATACAAATAGCAACCCTGACAGTGGCAGAGGGAGCTGCAGTACTGTGAGAGTAAAGGGTTGGTAACCATTGTTTACAAAGTATGGAGCAATACTTGCAAGAGGAATGGATGGTCCCATGTTACCATGAGGCTATCCCTTGACAGATTTCCAGCACATGTTATTTTTGACACGTCGTCGACAGCAACAGTGACACGTATGTCTTCCTTGGGAAGTGGAGAAGAGATGCTCAAGCGAGCAACTATAGAAATGATGTAAGCAAGCATACCGTGCAAGTCGATCAGCAGAAACAGACCTGTGACTTGAAGGTAACTTTGTCTATGTCGTTCTGACTCGTCGGAGACATGTATAAGGATGCAGACAACTATGAAAAGGGCAACTGGACAGAAGTGATTGGCGAAGACGACAAGAAAATGAGATGTGGTGTAAACGTGGGTGATGGCGGAAAACACGTGACTCAGACTTTAGTAGAAAAGAAAGGACGGGACAAGTGAGGACACGAAGGTATTTGGGCGGCGGGGGGACTGGAACTTGGCTGGGTGGTGCTGGGTGAAGACAAGATATATGGGGGAGACAGTGAGATGGCTAGGATGGGCTGGACTCGATCAATGTGATGGACGACGGAGAAGCGGAGCTGTGATGCGAAGACGGGTGATGGAATACAAGTGGCTGGATGAAATACGAATGGGTAGTTGGCAATGAGGCAAGGGCGGAGGCAGCTTTGGGTGGTGCAAGGCTGGGTCTGGCGGTGTGATGAAGTAAGGCGGATTGGGCTGTCGCAGCGAGATGGGGGAAAGTTAGGATAACAATGACACAGAAAGACTGAGAGGAAATAGCAGGTAGGCAAGGCGGACCAGTCAGATGGGCAGAGACAACGAAATCAGGCAAAGGAGTTGAAGGCAGTGGATGGGCAAACACAAGGGTAATAGCTTGAACAGACCAGGCAATTGGGGAGGGAAAGACTAGGGCGAAACTGGAACAAGAAGTGGAGTAAATATGAGGTTGACGTTAAAACACAATTTTCATACTCACGTGGAGCAGAACAGACTACGAAAAAGATGGGCAGGCACAAGCCAAGGGGGAATATGACGGAAGGCACTAAAGGGCGAGGAAGTTGCGGAAATTAGGAATGCAGGATAAGTCTGAACCGGGATGGAGGAAATGAAATGCAGGTGATGGAGAGCGGGGAGACGGCAAACGAAAGGAGGGTTCGAAGGGACCAGCTTGGAGAAGGACAGAGATGAGAGATCGGTTACGAAACGCAGATTATACAAGAAACCAGGAAGACCGCAGCAGACACGAAAACAGGTTGGAGAGAGGAACGGGATATTGGGTACGAAGACAGGAGGAAAGCAGGCTGTGGATCACAGCGAGATGGAATTGAATAATGCAGGGCGGACAATAGATGGGAGGTGACAGAAGCAGGTGCAAGGATGTGTAGATTGCAGCAATGACTAAAAGCACGGTCCGGTGCAAAACGGGAGGAGGCGACCGTAGGAGGGGTCTCGATAGAGACACCCAGAGCGTAGGGACACTGGGGTAGCTTAGGGGAGGGAGTTGGAAAGGATAACGCTGAAGAAAGAAGTGACACCGTGCACGGCAGGTTCACAGACGGGATAGAAGTGGGTTTGAGGGAAGACAATGGCTCGAGTGCGACGGATGAGGCTGGAATGGGACTAGAAAAAATCTAGATCTGTGAGGAACGGAAAGCGGTAGTGGGTACTCACAAAGCTGGATCGTAGGAGGCGAAACACCAGGCGCTAAGGCAATTGCAGTGAATACAGGTAAATGGCGTCCGGAGAAGAACTAAAAATCAGGCAGATACTAAAATACGTTAAAGATGATGTTCACAGGCAAGCTGAGGTGGTTGGTTGAAGATCGTGCCCACAGTGCAAGGCAGAACTGGGGGAAGGAGAGACGTTGATAAGGGTACAGCGACACGAGGCTGTCCAAACACCGGAAAACGAAAACCACGTTGCACCAAGCAATCACCTGACCGACAGGGTGATGCCTGATTTGGTAGAAATAAACTGTGAAGCCGTCAGTGAACCGACAATGAGATCAGAACAGGGCGGACGGTCGGATGCATCAAAGAACATTTGGGGATGAAAACAGACAATAGGACAGGAAACACCGGCGGTCCACTGGCCCCGCTTTGAACTGCTTAAAGCGACCGGCATGGGACAACGGGGGTTGTATTTGGTGAGGTGACGTAGACCATCCACAAATTCACAGCATAAGATTCGTGCGAGACAGGGCGCGTAAAAAGCAGGCAAACGTTCACCGTAGTTTGTGCCGAGAAACCTGCTGCCTCCATCGTCTCCGAGATTGTCGCCAGCAAGTAGTCGTGGTTGGGGATGCAATCTCGCCCACCCAGAAACTGAACTGCTAATCACATTAGGTCACGATCCACGCGTGCGGACATCAGCTTTGCGGTGAGAAGTGCACACCATGTGGGCTTACAAGTTCGACAGACAATGTGATGGACTTGGCTTTGATGACAGTTGTGTTATAAACAACGCACTCGATAATCATTCTGGTCCTGCGGGCATAATCAGCTAGTGAAAGCCAGAAAATTAATGGGTGAAACCCCGACCTCTCGACAAAACTCAATCACTATCGAGGAGTGGCACTGAATAGCACTACTGATGTGCGAAGACTGTAGCACAGCCAATTATCAGACCATTCAAAGCTGCATCTCACTAAGCATGGACCCAGTAGTCTGTTTACTAGACTAGGTCATTGCTGATGCCTCCATACGAGCTGTCAGCATCCAAGTCTCAGACTATGCAAGAGTACTTTACTATCGAGTGCTATCGTCAAATATTTATCTGAAAACGAGATCTTTAAGTAGGGGGGAACCGAGGGCGTAGCTTGTGTATTCCATGACACAAGTTCAGATACATGCTGCAAGCATCTGAGTCGGATACGCGTAGTGCGCTCGAGTGCGAGCAAATACGGGTGCTGGAAGATCACGATCACCTATAAGCTACTGGTCGTTTGAGTCTTAGCACCTTAGTTGACTAAGGTAGAAGGGGTCCTATACTTTCCGCATTGAATCACACCGCTGGCTACAGCTCCGAACGACAAGAATAAGAGAACATCATACTGCCCATCACCGCTTCTTGTTTGCAAAGGGCACAAAGACGCGATAGATGGGTGACAAGACGCCCGGGCGGCTCGTAACACCTCTTGACGCTTGAACGGCCACGTGCGCACTGCACAGCAATGAACGTGTGGAAAGCATGGGCTGTGTCACCACACGAGGGCCCAATGTCAGCCGGCTTTCATAGGAAAACGGCATAAATCTTACATTTGTTGTGGGCTCTGACTTGTCCAATCTGTCGTTGTCTCCAAACTCGTCCCGGCACAGACTACCTGTAGTCTTTGATCCCTATAAACTGCGCCAAAAAGACCAGGTCACTCCATCCGACTTGACACGGTTTGGTTTTACTCCCCGGACAAGGCATCATGGAAAACTAATCGGCGAGCGTGCCAGCCCAGTTCCAAAACACCCCCGAGGCAAACGCACCGCGGTGGGTCACAGAAGCGTACCAAAGAGCACCTCGGCTGCATTTCTCCTAAACCGCGCGAGGATCGCTCCGTTGAGACTATTTCACAGGAGAGGATTCATGTCTGACGAGTGGTTTTCCGGACCGCGCAGATTTACTGATCGGATTTCCTCGCAACCGACGTGAGAACCACCGCTTGCGTCACCGAAGTCTCCCCACCCGACGGGACGCATGAGCTTGATGTGGGCCAAATGCATCCTGAGTGAGGGGGCGGCCCAGGAACCGTTACCTGCGATGACGATCACAGCATGGGACGTCGAGGTAGAGGTAAAGTGGGGCTGAGAGGGGTCGGGTGTCGTTGGTGATAATGAGAGGAAGTTGAGAAGTGGGGCGACGGTCACATTCGGTTTGAATGCTGCTGCAGGGGGAGCCGATAGCAGAGACCCCAACCAGGGCGGAGACAGCAGGGCGATGAGTAGGGGTACGGAACAGGTCGAGAGTTGGAAGAGGCAGGTCCTGGAAGCATTGGAAGCAGCCATGCGGACAGCGGCTCAAAAGTCAGCTAGAGACAGAGGGAAACACCAAGGACGTGGTAGATCCGGTGCCACCATTGGAATTGATGACAACAACGGAGGCCATGATGCTGGGAAAGTCTACGCAAAGGAATGGATCAGACTGCTCGGTTCCACAGCCTGGCCCCGCCTAAGCAATGGCGGCCCGGACAGGCGCGAGTGGTTCGAATCACCGCCACGCCGCTGCGTAATATGCCGGGCGGAGATCGAAAAATAGCCAGCTCGCCGCCCGATCTGGAAGCGTGCGCCGTGTCGGTGGCTTGGCTTCTTGGTTGCTGCCTACATCATGACCGAGGCTCGGAGTCGGAACCTAGTCCGTGGGAGGACGCTTCAGCTTGTATGTCTCCTCCATAATCCCTATTTCATTCCAACCCATCCATCGTTCTCCTCTTTTCTGTGGGAATCCCCTCACACACTGTCGTGATAGCCCGGGCCATCAGCACAAATGCACGCCACCCCATCATCGCTCGCCCGGTCCTCGTATACATTGCCCAGGTCGCACCAGATCCAAGATTCACTCCGAGTTTGTCTCGCTGTGCCGCTGATTCTATATCCACCGAGCTCGTGTTCTGTACCTTAACGGACATCTTCCATGGTGCGTGGTGAACTTCCTGATGGGATCAACCTATATAAACGATCCAACCAGATGTTGATGGGTTACCTTGTTGCCACACATCACGACAGCACAACCAGGTTGCTGTTTTCCCGTACGTGGTTGCAGCCGGTGTCTAAAAAACAGCTATGAGTATCGCCTGACATTCCACAGGTTATTTCAATTCCTGGATCGACAAATGAGACTCTGTCTTCGCAAGGCCAGAGACGCGTATGAGTGTTGTGATGCAGCGATTGAGAAGTCGTTCAACTTGCAGCGGGGGCAAGCCACGGGATGGAGTCTGCCGAGGTCACGGGACAAGGGGAGATGCCGAGGGTGCCGATGCAATAGGAAGTTTAAGCGGAGCTTAAAGTCAAATGACCAGCCACTGACCACCATCCCGTTGGGAGTGAGTCCGCCTTTCTCACCGTTGAACAAGCCACATCAGTTTGCCACGGCCAGTCCAAGGGTTGTCGGTCCAAACAAGTGGCCGCATGTTATGCGATAGTGGCGATCCCTTGAAGCAACGCGGTCAATCGTGACGACGCAGGATGTAATCAGTGTACACACTATGGCCCATGGCACGATACAAGCACCGGCGCTGGGTTGAACAGGGGGACTGTCTCCGTTACCCTGGTGGATGGGGGGTGCAAGAATGTCGTATTGAAGCTCGGCAGGCATACATACTGGATTGAGTCGTGAGTGGAGAGTAAATTCGTTACTACATGGCAGGTCACCTAACAAAAGACGTTCTGTGTGGTGATTGTGGGGAACAATACAAAGAGGCTGAAATCGAGCATGCCAGCTGCGTGGGCCATCTTTGCCATCTTTGGGCTATGCAAGTCACGAGGTAACCGGACTTGGTATAATAGCCGCAATTAAAAACGTAGCTCGGGCCAAATATTTGCTGAATCATTCTCGTTCCGAGCTCAGGCGAACGAAGTTCCAACGACAAGCGACCCTCGTCGACGAGGCATATTCGACATTTGAAGATAATGCATACGACAGACACGCATAGGGCATATCAAGTCGACTGTACCTATAACTGATGGATCCCCGTCTCACGTAGCAGGTCGGTGCCTCATGGCTGCCAGGACTAGTTGTCTATTCTGCGCTCGCTACACGCAAATTCGACATGTGCTCGTCACTTCGAAGGGCCCGTTGTGCGTTCTCTGTCCATGCAACCGATGTTTAATTTTTTGCAGTCACGGGGGAAAGGGCGATCAAGAAATTTCCATACCATTATCTTGCAACGCTATCGCACCGTTTGCGCCGTGGGGGTGGCACCTGTGCGTAGAGTCCTTCCGAGAGAAAGTCCTCGAGCACCGTGGGCACGTCCACCGCAACAGTCCAAGATGCACAGACAGGATGTGGCGTACAACGTTTTTCTGCTGAGCGCCCTGCGAACGGCAGTTTTCCCATCGACACGGGACTTTCTCTTTGGAGCATCCACGGACTCGGAGACCGTGGACAGCTCGAAAGTGGTCGGCTGCGACGGTCGGGTTGAGGGAGAGAAATTCTCCGCAGGGACCGTTTGACGTAATGTACCGACAGAGAGGACCTGGTGGGGGCGCAACGGGGGGGACGTAGAACCATTGGACGGGGTAGTGGAAACTGGAAGACGATGAGCCAAAAGTAAGAAGCGAAGGGGTGGGAAGACATACAAAAGTGAGTTTTGCATCTGAGGCTATGGATTCAGCCGTTTCGCGTTAAGGCAGTTTTTATATCAGAACACCCCGTGGTCAGTCCACAATTGATTCTATCGAGCGCTCACGGCAAAGCGCTGGTATTCTGGGCGTAATATTTTCAAGGCGCTTGCCAGCCCGTTTTACTTGAACTATTGCAACGATTGCCCGGATTGGTATGAGAACCGCTGTGAAGGCTGTGTGTGCAACGGTAGAACGTTATTGGATACTAGGCTGGCTGCGCTGCCGTATGGGCCGAGTCATCAGTGATCATTAGCAACTGGAGTCTAGATCTCTCCAGCGCCCTGCCTGTAAGAAATTGCGCACAGCGCACCGTCCCGCTCAAAGCTCGAATGGTGGTCGGAACCAATACTCACATGCCGCCAAGCGTGTGATATCCAGCATAAGCGAGCTGCAAATGACATGTGATCCAAGAGCATCAAAACGTGTTCCTGGCCTGCAGAATAAAGAACAAGACAGTATGCTGACACGCGTGCAACTTTCCAGCTGTGCTGTGTGTGGATCGAGATTTTGGTTAGATCATCACAAGTATTGCACAATGGGAGTGATATGGATAGATTGTTGGTCCAGCAGGGTAACAAGAAAAGATGTAGAGACCTGCGCGAGTGCCGCAAAGGTCACCCACAGTCCCGGCCATGCCGGATCCTCTTGGATGGCAAGTTTTCTGTCAAACCGCCGTCCGAACAATAATATTGGCCGCGTGGGATTCATTCATCGACTCAATTCGGCCTCGCACCGCATGCATGTGTTCAACGTTCGTGCGATGCGTGTATAGCAGGTGGGCGAACGGGCTAGATCGACTGCGCAGATGTGAACGGGGCCGTTGAACGACCGACGCACCGTCGGGTGCCCGTCTAGCGCGCGCCATCTGTGCGCATGAAGCAAGGGATAAGGCGGTGACCACGAATTAGGAAAGAGCATAAATGCAGTTTTGCCCACGGGACACAATTGGTGGGCCAGGTCAGCCGGGCGACCAGCGAGAAATTTGACCAAAATGATATGTGGTTCAGGTCCGCGCGCAGGCAGGGGATAGCCGACTCGGAGGATCCGCGAACCACCAAATATGGAAGTTACACTGCGTGGGCCTGGTGTCTGAGCGACAGCGCACTGGACACCATGTTGTTGAGTGGGCATGCAGTGAATCACCGCCATCCACAACTCGCCGGTCGGAGATTGAATATTGAACCACTGGGCTTGGGTCTCGAATTCAAACCTCGCTCGGGGAGCCAACACTTCACTGGAGGTGTACGTTTCCTCTACAATCCCGCGACCCAGTCTAGCCGACTGGATCGGCTGGACCTCTCTTCAGTATGCATCCACTTGCGAGTGGTCTTGATAGCGTGGGATATCACTGGGATAAATGCGCGCTACCTTGTCATCGCCCACCCTGGCCCTTGTGCACGTCGCCCGCGAGATCTGAGATCAGTCTCACTGGTCTCCGATTCAATACCCGCCCGGCTCGTGCACTATGCCCTGACTTGACGCCTTCCATGACATCGGACATGGTGAACTTCCTGATGTGACTCGTTGATGAGATCAACCTTCAGCCAGAAACGATCTAACAGGACGCTGAATCTTTACAAATTCTGTAAGACGACAAGAGGCATATCATGGGCTCAAACGAAGCCAGAATCCGGTTGAACCACAGCAAGAAAGCCATCAAACCAGTGCAGTGCAAGCCACGGGATTCGGGAGTGAAAATGCCGAAGATGCCGAAGCAATATAGAGTTTGAGCGGAGCTCTAATGTAGCCACTTGCGCTCCAGCTGGCCCGAGGCTATGAGAAGGATCACACCCTTGCGAGGGAGTCCGCCTCTTGCAGACTCTCCCGCCGCTGAGCGATCAGTTTCTATGGCTAGCCAAGAATTACGCATCCAAACGGGTGGCAGCCTCATCCATGACACGTGATCGACTGTGGCGGCATGCGGCGGATCGGCTTTCGCGAAGGGGGAACTGATGCTGTGAGAGCTCAGAGCAATAACGCAATCGAAGTACACAGGCGTCGGCACAAGGATCGGCACCGAGTTGAGCAGGGGCTGTCTCTTAGAGCTCTGTTGGCGTGGTGGGTGGGGGGTGTAAGTCACTGGAACGTCGTGGGATAGTTTGACAGAAACTCAGTGGATTGAACCGCGAGTAGAGCGGGACAGAGAAAATTCGCTGAGTGAGCCACCGGATGAAAATTGGGTGCTATGGGGAACGACACGAAGGTTCGAGAGTCAAGTTCGTTGGCCCATTTCCAGCTGTGTGGGTCGGTGTTGCCGGCTTTGGCTTGACGCACTGCAGCCAAGCAAGCATGGAAGTCGCGAGGCGTTGGCAAAGCATCCGCGGCTCGGGCCGATTCGGGAGCTTTGTCGTGTCTATGTCTAAAACGAGTAACGGTACTGTCGAGAACCCCGGCCAAAACGGACAACGCCAGACCACTTCACGGCGAGTTCATCAGTGAGACAGTCGGTGGTAGTTGATGGTAGCCGATGGTCAGGACCAGTCAGGACCAGTTGGGACCATCGGCCAGTCTGCTGATGTTGGGATGGAAAGAAGTGGGAATCCTGTATACGTGCTGTGCCGTGTGCTGTTCTTATCGTTACGAAACATATATGATGTTATACAGCAATTACGCATAGGGCATATCAAGTCGATCGCATTTCTAACTGATCCACAGCTCCACGTGGCACGGCGGGGCTTTGTGGCTGCCGGCACCGCCCGTCTCTCCTGTGCCGGCCGCTCACTCGCAAATCCAACGCATACTGGCCGTCTCTGGTCCGCTCGCCTTCGTCTTTCCTCGCAATCAACGTTTAAGTTTCTGCAGCAGAAAAAAATGAGTGAGGAAAGTTTTGCCGTACTGTTACTCCTGCGACGACATCGTGCCGTCATGGCGACATCGGTGAGCGGTGCATTTCCGCGAGAAGGCCCTCGAGCACCAAGGGCACGTCCATCGTAACAATCCGAGGTGAACGGACAAGAGGTGGCGAACCATATTCCGTCGTTGAACCCCCCGCGAAGGGCAGTTCTCCCACTGACATGCGATCTTGCATTTAGAGCGCCCACGAACTCGGAGACCGTGAACAGTTCGAAAGTGGTCGGCTGCGACGGTCGTGTCGGGAGAGAGAATTTCCCCACAGGGACCATTCGGCGTTATATGCCGACAGACATGCCAAGGTGGCGGTGCAGCGGGGGGGATAACCATCCACTGCGAGGGGTAGTCGAAGCTGGAAGGTGATGAGCCAAGGTAAGAAACGGAGGAGAGGAGCATACAATAGTTGGTTTTGCATCTGTGAGACCATGAACTCAGCTGTTTCTGTTCAGAGCGGTTTTATACCCCCTTTGTCCACGCCCAAGTAGAGCAGATACGGTCTCATCGGAGCTTCGGACGATTCTTTCAGGACCAAAACAAAGAGACAGTGCTGGAGCAGGTGGTAAAATGATTATCATGTTGACGTACTTGATGCAAACACGCACCACCCTGCCAAGGGGCACTTGCCGGCGCAATTAATGTATGCCGAGGAGAGGAACTCCAAAGATCACATCCAGCCGTGGCATGATGGTCTACCCAGAGCAAGGGGGCCTTGTAAATGGACGATCCAAATCTGCTCCGCGCACTCTGTTCAGACAGGTGACCGTGTATGTTGCATTGTAACCAAAAAGGAACTCCGTGATGCAAAATGAACCGCCGTCACGCTCGAAAACCTATTTGAGTATAGACCTAGCCTTCGTTTCGAACCTTATCAACCACTGTACAGCATACCAGGTGAAGGGAGAAAGCTGTACGGACACGAGGTTCAGCCTACAGTCGACTCGGACCGGGAAGCCAGAGAAGGGTACTAGCGGGCTGGGAACTATGTCATTATTCCCGAGGTGCTCAAAACCCTTTCTGACAGGTCCTCCACACGGCACTGACGTTCACTCAGCCACGTGGCCGCGGTCATGCATGTAAGATGCTTCAAATTGATAAGGTGGTGAATTGTTCGAGAGGCCCACCGTTATCTGGCCACTGGACAAAATTCTGGGCAGTGCACGCGGACATGCTTGTTCTATTCGTGATTGATTTAATGAAAGCGTTTATGAGTTACAAATACCAGAGTAAGGTTACTAAGAAATCGATAAACCGACCATGATGTACACGTAAAAACGGTGTCAGCGGTCGCTTCCGCCCTGTCGGGCACTAAAAAAATTATGTTGGCTCAAGGCGGAGCGTTTGATTTTCAGGATCCGCGCGCGTAACGACATTGATTTTCAGGGCCCGCTGGGGTAATTCGTATTAGTTTAAAAATTGTACAGTGGCCATGCGTTATCAGGCTGACCCCAGGCGGTGCATCAGTACCCGAACAACTCTCAGCGCTATGAATCACAGCACATGACCGAGCTGAATCGGCCTCGAAACGCGTTTCTGGGCTGCAAGATGAAAACAAAAATGTTGTTCTGACACTGCAACATATCAGGTGAGCCACGAGTGCTGCATCAATGCTTATCAACAGTCATGGCATGGTGAGGAGTGATGGGGATGACTCAGCGGAGCCACAACGAAAGACGTAAAATGGCATGGTGGCGTCGAAGGCCTCTGATGCGCTGCAACTAAGGCAACATGGTTTCTGGGATCATGGGACGGCTACGCACAACATGAAACCAGATCATTGGTTGGCGGTGTTACAACACAGACACACCACCCCAACCGAGCCGGGATGCGCGCATCTCCTGCATCCATGAGGATATTGTCGACAAGATGGCCTCGTGGGATTCACCCTGAAATCATTAATGAGTCAGCCTCGCGTTGTATGCATGTAATTCAACGTTCGGCTGTGATGCGCGTACGGAGGACGGGCAGGAAGACTAGATCGATGCGCGAGTGTGAACGGGGCCACCGCCCCATGTGCTCCGGGTACTTGTCCGATGTGTGCTATATGCGTGCACAACACAAAGGGATGAGACTGCGGCCATAGACCGGGACAGGACATGAAAGCGGTGTTGGTGACATTCACTTCGCCTACCGACGGGAGCTGATTACAATTTGCCGCGCCGGGTAGCTGGTCAGCCATCGGGAACACGAGAAAAATGATCATATGACGCGTGATGAACCCGATCCAACGGTAGGCGAACGGGAACCAGTGGAAATCATTGAGATCCGAGGAAGCTGACGCGGACGTCCTGGACCGCCTAAGAAAGGTGTGCCGTCATTGATCTTTTCCTCTCGCCTCGTGTCATCGGTCTTCCACTGGTTCCTCGTCTACCACACAGAATCCACCATAGATGTTGCTACATCACACACACACCTTCACCACGCGTTCATCAGTTGTGCCGCGCCACTCGCGGCCAGCACGTGCTTGACAGCGCGGAAGACCGTTACGCGCCTGCGCGTGACGACCCACCAGTGGCCCTCACTTCTCTCAAATGAAGACCTGGACCCAACCAGTGCACGCGCCGGCACACCGCCTCGCTCGTGAATTCAGGCTCCGCTTTGCCCGTTGTGGCATTCGTTGACTTGTTCTTTTCTTCT